>PKML01013385.1:573777-608591 GCA_002933935.1 Eutrema yunnanense | reverse complement strand
GTTCGATACAGTCCGACCGCAATCAACAATTAGTGAAATTATATATATATATATATATATATGTATATAGTATGAAAACTAAGATATGTTTGAAAAAAAATGTTAAACTGACAAAATAATTATTGTTGTAGTTGATGAAAATTATAAAGTACCAGATTGTAAAATCAGAATGACTCAGTAAGAACAATAAAAGAAGACCTTTGATTGCACTATAGTTTTTTTTTAACTATGATCCATCCGGATCAACAATTATGTTTAGTTCACGGTTATTTGTTGAGTTTTACGGGTTTTACCGTATTTTATAGTCTCGGAGTTTAGAGCTATATCCGGACCGGATTGTTGTATGTATCCCGGGTTTTTCAATTAAATCTATAAAAAGTATTCCGTGCGAGCGCACGGGTGAGAATCTATTGCTTCTTTAAGTTGAAAGCTAATTGAAATTACATTAGATTTGTTTTAGAGGAGGAGATTAATATTTCTTCTTCTACAAGGGGGCCTTGTGGCGAATCATTTGGTAAGGGCTTCTTCGTATGTGGGGTTCCCTGTAATTCGGATTATGATTAGACAACATACAAAAGATTTTCGAGATTTTTTTGGTTTACTATATTAAAAATAAATAATGTTAAAAATAAAATCAGAAAATATTTATAGAATTGCCAAACATGAATTTATAAAATAAATGATATTCAAAAAATTTAATTCGAGAAATAATATTAAATTGCCAAATATGAATTATTTTGTACACAATAGAAAAAATCAGAAAATATAAATTTTGGAAAATATTAAATTATATTAGATTTTAAAGATTTTAAGTAACAAATATCAAACAAAATTGTTTAAATTCCGCTAAATTTTCTGATTTTAACTTAAATCATAAAAAATTATGTTATAAAAATTTATTTTAATACATTAAATTAATATATTAAAATCTAACCCATGAAGCAAACCAGAGAGTCCTTCGGGTCACTGGGTCTATGAGTTGACCCGGTTCGATACAGTCCGACCGCAATCAACAATTAGTCAAAGTAGAGACAACCAGCTTTCAAATGCAATTGGATTGGAGGCAATCCAATGGTTGGACCTTATATATACGCGAAGCACTGAAGGCAGATGAAGCTGCCCCGAGGAGAAGCCCACCGCGCCTGGAGGAGCTGGAGCTGTGGCCAGGAGGCATTTTGCCACTCCTGGAGAATCTCCACCCGCGATCAAGTGGCATTTCGCCACTCCCAGAGAGGATGGACTCGCGGCCAGGACCATGCGCGACCAAACTGACTCGTTTCTTCACCAAGGCCAAAACCGTCATTTTCCATCAAACCCTAAACGAGATTAGCTCTATAAATACTTATTTTATGCCTCTTAGACATACACGTTACATTATTTTCACGCTTAAAGGCAGAAGCGAAACTCTTGTGACTTGTGCACTTGTTTTCTTTGGTTTGGAGCAAAGGATTCTCGATTCGTGTTCTTCGATAGAGAGACTTTCTTCATCCCTTTTTACTTACTGTTTTTATTTGATTTATTGAATATGATTACCTCAGATATGGCTGAGTAATCTCCTTATTGGGTATAGGGGTTTGAAGGTGAGCTTATGGTTCGATTCTTATAAGGTTTTTACTCTAGGATACCGATTAAATAGGGTTCTTCGTTCTACCCTTGTTGTTAATGCTTTGTTTGACTAACCGTCTTAGCAATTTATATTAGGTGTTTTAGAGCCACATAAGTGTTGTATCTAATCGCTTGACCTAGGGAAGACGAGCAAATCCGTCGTAAGATTTTGGAAGTATACCTACGGAAGAATTGTGGGCGTAAACGACCTTTGAGAGTATCATTCACTTCTTGCGCGGGCGGAGTCGGAAGCTAACGTCCGAGTACTGAAGTGAGTAGGTGTGTAGGATTATTGAAGTAGACTACACGCAGCGTACGTGTTCCAAGTTCAAGAACCCAAAGTCGAGAAAAGTCGCTTTAGAAATCCTAGAAATTTCCTCGGTAAAAATCGGCCATAAACCCTAGAAAATACCCTATTGCCCAACGTTTCGTTTAATTGATTCACAACATCGATAAATTAGTTAGTTAGCTACTGCCCTTCTTAGTTTAGTTTAGATTTCATAGATACGACCATAACAAAACCCAAAATATATTTTACGTCTAGATGATATATCATGATTTTTACCCGTTTTAGGCCATGATATAAGTCCTTTTTATAGAGTCTTTCTAGTATTTTGGAGTTTTTTAGAGTCTTTTCAGGTTTTAGGTATGTTTGGAGCATTATTGGAGATATTGAAGCATTTTGGAGCTTTTTGGAGCCAAGCAGAGATCTTGTAGCTGAGACACCGATTTGATGCCTGAGTATCGATCGATACACTTATGGTATCGATTGATACCCGTCGAAGAAACAGAAGGATCGCGGTTTTCTGAAAATTTGAGAAACTGCAAATTGCCCCAGAAGATTTTATTATTTACAAGAAGCCCCAAAATTTGAGAAACTGCAAATTGCCCCAGAAGATTTTATTATTTACAAGAAGCCCCAAAACGTGTTTTAGGTTATTTGTTAGGTTTTTCAGCCGTTTTGGCCATTACACTTGATACACGCTTTATTCTACTTTGTTTTTGTGAGAGAGCTTTTGAGGGAGACAAGTCTGAAACTCTGTTCGTCCGAGAGAAGATTTCGAACCCTTTATTTTACTATCTTCTTTATTATTTATTCAAGGATTTATTCAGTCATGCTTATTGTTTCAATCTCCATGTCTGAGTAGATCTCCTGTTTGGTTTAGGGTTCTCATAAGGGATTTCTTTGAATGCTAGGTTGATTAGTTGACTAAGGGTTCATAATTTGAATTAGTTCTTCGCCTTAGGTTGTTCTCAAAGCTAATTCTGGATTGATCACCTAGAACTTAGATCTTAGGTTAATCGATTAGGCACGAGAGTGCAATTGAGAAACCTGATAGAACTTAGGGTGAGCAAAATAACTATTCGCAAAGAGATTTGGTTTAGTTGTTTTGTGAACAAATCAAACTTGAACTAAAAGCTGGTTTAGACTTTAGGATTCGCAAAGAGATTTGGAATTCTAGGATTTAAACTTAGATAATTCTCGCAACGACATTTGGTTAATTATACTTTAGTGATTTAAGTTCAAGAACCGTGCGTAACCTAAACCCTGATTAGTTAGTTTATCTGCATTCATTGATTTCCTTAGAAATACCCTGAACCTATCTTTTTTCCAATCGAATCACAACTTGTTTAATTTACGTATTTGCTTTCAATTCCATTGATCATTTAGCTTAATTCTCATCTATACAATCTATTGTGTGATTCCTTGAGTCTCTATGGATTCGATCCCTAAGTATTACAATCGACAAAGCTTTAGTACTTTTAGGGCATTAATTTGAGCTTATCAAATTTGGCGCCGTTGCCGGGGACTCAATTCGCCATTAGATTTTAGTTTGAGAATTTTGACTACGTTCGACCAGTATCGATCAAGACCCTAGTGGTATCGGCCGATACCTGTCGTGAATTTTTGTGTTACTTACGTTCTTGACTTTTGTTTTCAGGTGCATGCCTATTCGTGAAGCCAGAAGGAACAAGAACACTCCGCTAGTTAATCTGTCAAATGAGCAGCTAGCACTTTTAGAACGCGCAAACAGAAAAGCAAAGAAGCCAGCAGAGATGAACAACAATCCAGTAGTTTTGGTTCAAGTTGGAGCCGGTGCTTACATAGACCAAGATGGTCAATTGTGCAATGAGAGAGGGCAACGATTGGATGGAGAGGGGAACATCATTCCACCTCTTGCTGTTGTCGAGGAGGTTGTTGCTGCGAATGCAGGGAATGTTGTGGCTGATCGTGGTAGAACAATTGGTGAGTACAACATACCTGATCAGTTCTATGCCAATCGATCAGCGATTCGCCCTCCACTATTTCAGAGGAATGACTTTGAGCTGAAATCTGCATACTACACTCTTGTGGGTCAGCACCCTTTTCATGGTCTTTCCAGTGAACACCCCATGGATCATATTGAGAGGTTCGAGGATTTGGTCACTAGCATTAAGAGCAATGGAGTATCCTATGATTACCTCTTCTGCAAGCTCTTCCCATATTCTCTAGGTGGAGATGCGACTTAATGGCTGAAGCAGTTGCCTCCTGGATCACTGACTACCTGGGAGGAGACTAAGACTGCTTTCCTGAATAATTTATATGATGATGCACGATCTGAGGATCTTAGGAACAAGATCTCCCAATTTTTTTCCCGACTGAGGCATTCAAGGTTGCTTGGACGAGATTTAGATCATATCAGAGAGATTGTCCACATCATGGGTACACTAATGTTCAGCTGATGGGTTTCTTCTTCAGAGGGATTGATTGGAGGTATCAGATGGCTTTGGATGCTTCGAGCAATGGAAACTTCAACACCAGGTATCCTGATGACGCTTATGTGCTGATTGAGAACTTGGCATCTAGCAATAGTACTAAGAATGCAGACATGGAGCGCAAGAAGCAAGCTAGTGGCATGGAAGGTTCGCAGATTGTTGAGGTTCAAGCCAAGTTAGATTCTATGCACAGTCTTTTGATGGGCAAGACGATGAAGGCTATTCACTTTGCTGATGATGTTGAAGTATTCAATGAGGATGAAGTGGAAGATGTTAACTACATTGGTTGCTCTAGTTTTCAAGGTCAGAGAAATCAATACCAGAATAACAACAGAAACTTCAACAACAGCGCTCAGCAAGGATGATCGAATCAGTTTGGCCATAAACCTTTTCAGAACAGTGGTTATACCAGGAACTATGAGAGTTCATCTTATCAGCCTATACCTGCTAAAACCCCAGAGAGCAAGATTGAGTCTATGTTTGAACAGCTGGTTCAAGCACAGCAGCAAATAACAGTGGATTTCAATGGGAAGATGGATGCTATGTACAAAGATATGAGTGGAAATATCAAAGCTCTTGGTATTCATCAGAAGAAGTTGGAAACTCAGGTAGCACAGACTTCAGAGGCTGTGAAAAGGCAAGAAGGTTTTCTTCCAGGGAAAAGAGAAAACTCAAGGGCACACATCAATGCAATCACCTTGAGGAATGGAAGAGAGATCAATCCAAGAGTGAAAATTAGCAAACTGCAGAAAATTTCGTCGATCTTGACGATGAGGATTCTGAAATCCCCAGGGTATCGACACTAGCCAGCATCGATCGACACTGGTCAAGATACTTTCACGGGACAACTCGAAGTCCCGTGTATCGATCGATACCACCCCTGTATCGATCGATACTGATCCTGCAATCGATACAACATCTGAGGTTTTGAAGAAAGTACCTGATGTGGTTGCAGAGAGAGTTTACATACCGAGGATACCTTATCCCAGTGCTATTGGGAAGACTAAGAAGGAGGTAGAAGACTCTAGATGCAAGGCAAGTATGGATAAATTGATTGTTGAACTTCTTTTTGTCGATGCTATCAAGACTTCTCCAGCTTTCAGGAAATATGTTAAGAAGATGGTATCGAGCAATGTGAACCTTGAGGATGGTGTTCTGATGGTCTCTCATGAGAGCAGCGCAATCTTGACAAACAGGATCCCAAAGAAGCTACCAGATCCAAAGAGATTTGTGTTGGATTGTACAATCTTCACAGAAAGGTTCGAACGTTCTCTTTGCGACCTTGGTTCAAGTGTGAACCTCATGCCATACTCAGTTGCTAAAAGGATGGGGATGACAGACTTCACATCCACAAGAATCTCCCTGATACTTGATGATCGCTCAGTTCGACTTCCAGAGGGATTACTTGAAGACGTCCCGATTAAGATTGGGAATTGCTTAATCCCGACTGATTTCATTGTCCTGGAGTATGATGCAGAGCCCAGAGATCCTCTTATCTTGGGAAGGCCATTCCTAGCAACAGCTGGTGCTTTGATTGATTGCAGGAATGGGAAGATCGCTCTTAACATCGGTGATTTGGCCATGACTTTTAACATGGAGAAGATGATGAAGAGACCAACCATCGATGGGCAGACTTTCTTTGTAGATACCTTTAGTGATATTGCTGAAGAGTACTTCCTGGAGATGCATCCTGAGGATCCATTGGAGAGAGCATTGGTCTGTTCAGCCGAGTCAGAGGTTTATTTGGGTGATGTTGCTGCTGGATACTTGAAGATGCTCGATACAGCACCACAAGTATCGATCGATACTCCCCTAGTATCGGTCGATACCCTGCGACCAGAAAAGGAGTTGGCCGAAAGTTATACGCAAGTTGCTGGGTTTTGAGATTTGAGCGAGGAGAAAGCTCCTAAGGTGGAACTCAAGCCACTTCCATTAAATCTGAGGTATATTTTTCTTGGTCCTAATTCCACATACCCAGTAATTATTAATGCTTCTTTGAACAACGCAGAGATTGCCTTACTGCTGAGCAAGATGCGCAAGTATCGCAAAGCTCTTGGCTATTCTCTTGATGACATTTCAGGTATATCATCGGACCTGTGCAAGCATAGGATTCATCTTGAGGACGAGTCAAAGGCTTCAATTGAGCATCAGAGGAGGCTGAATCCGAACCTGAAGGAAGTGGTCAAAAAGGAGGTGATGAAGCTCTTGAAAGTTGGGGTCATTTATGCTATTTCGGACAGTTCTTGGGTCAGTCCAGTGCACGTTGTTCCTAAGAAATGAGGGATAACTGTGGTGAATAATGAGAAGGATGAGATGATTCCTACTAGGACTATCACTGGGCATCGAATGTGCATTTACTACATGGAGTTGAATGCAGCCACAAGGAAAGATCACTTCCCATTGCCATTCATTGACCAGATGTTGGAGAGGTTGGCTAGTCATCCCTACTACTGTTTTCTTGATGGGTATTCAGGTTTCTTCTAGATTCCGATACATCTAGATGACCAAGGGAAGACGACTTTTACATGTCCCTATGGCACATTCGCATACAGGAGAATGCCATTTGGATTGTGTAATGCTCTAGCCACTTTTCAGATATGCATGATGTCTATCTTCACACACATGATTGAGGATTTTATGGAGGTGTTCATGGATGAATATTTGGTGTGTGGATCATCATTCAAGGACTGTTTGGCTAATTTGTGCAAGGTGCTACAGAGGTGTGAAGAGAAACACTTGGTCCTTAATTGGGAAAAGTGTCACGTTATGGTTCAATGTGGCATCGTGCTTGGGCACAAAGTTTCTGAAGCTGAGATCGAAGTTGACAAAGCCAAGATTCAGGTCATGACAAGCCTCCAACCACCTACTTCTGTGAAGGATACTCGAAGCTTCCTTGGTCATGTTGGGTTTTACAAAAGATTCATCAAGGACTTCTCCAAGCTAGCCTGCCCACTCACCGCCCTATTATGCAAGGAGATCAAATTTGATTTCACACCTGAGTGTCTTGCACCCTTTGAGGAGATTAAAAAGGCTTTGGTGAGTGCTCCTATTGTGCAACCTCCGTATTGGACTTTGCCTTTTGAGATCATGTGCGACGCTAGTGATTTTGCTGTTGGATCAGTTCTGGGTCAGAGGAAGGATAGAAACTGCACGTTATCTACTATGCCAGCAGGACATTGGATGATGCTCAGAGGAATTACAACACCACATAGAAGGAACTACTTGCAGTTGTTTTCTCCTTTGAGAAATTTCGATCCTACTTGATTGGGAGCAAAGTGATTGTTCATATAGATCATGCTGCTCTCAAATATCTGATGCAAAATAAGGATCTCAAGCCTCGCCTTTGTCGTTGGGTCCTTTTACTCCAATGTTTTGATATCGAGGTTAAGGACAAGAAAGGAATAGAGAATGGGGTTGCTGACCATCTTTCGAGGATTCATATCGATGCAGACGTGCCTATTGATGATCAACTACCAGAAGAGTCCATTTACTTCATTGAAACTAAGTTTCAAATGGGTTTTGCCAAAACTCTGCCATTCCCACGAATTGCAGGTTTTGGTATCGATCGACACTCCCCTGGTGTCCGTCGATACCCTGCGATTTCCAGACCTGTTTTGATTGTTGAACACCTTGGTGCTTTTGAAGAGTATCTAGTCGCTGCAGTTGATTCTGATCAACCATGTACGCTGATATTGCCAACTACCTCGCTGCAGATGAAGAGCCAAAGCACCTCAAGAAATATGACAAGAAGAAGTTTATGCGTGACATAAGGCAATTCTTTTGGGATGAACCTTACCTGTACAAGCACTGTTCTGATGGTATCTACAGGCGATGCATTGCTGAATCAGTGGTACCTGATGTTTTGTTTCATTGTCATTTATCTGAGTATGCTGGACACTTTGCTACTTAATTTCAAGACAGTGTCCAAGGTTCTTCAAGCAGGCTTCTGGTGGCCTACTATGTTTAAGGATGCTCATGCCTTCGTTTCGCAGTGCGATGCATGTCAGCGGAGAGGGAAGATCAGTAAGAAACTTGAGATGCCACAAAATTTCATCCTTGAGGTGAGATTTTTGATTGTTGGGGCATCGATTTTATGGGTCCTTTTCCCTCGTCATATAAAAACAAGTACATCTTGGTTGCTGTGGACTATGTATTTAAGTGGGTAGAAGCAATTGCTAGTCCTACCAACGATTCTTCAGTGGTCCTTAAGCTGTTCAAGAGTATCATTTTCCCTCGATTTGGAGTACCTCAGATTGTTATAAGTGATGGTGGCTTTCACTTCATTAACAAGATCTTCGAGAAGATGCTAAAGAAGCATGGTGTGAATCATCGTGTAGCTACTCCTTATCATCCTCAGACTAGTGGGCAAGTTGAGGTTTCCAACAGGCAGATCAAGGAGATTCTGGAAAAGACTGTGGGTACTACTAGGAAGGATTGGTCTGCAAGGTTGGATGATGCACTGTGGGCTTACAGGACCGCTTTCAAGACACCACTTGGAACTACACCGTTTCACTTGCTATATGGGAAGGCGTGTCACCTTCCGGTGGAAATCGAACATAAGGCAGCCTGGGCTACAAAGATGATGAATTTCGACATGAAGTCTGTTGCTGAGAGGCGATTGATTCAGCTAAATGAGCTGGATGAGATTAGGCATCATGCCTATGAAAACTCAAAGCTGTACAAGGAGAGGACCAAGGCTTATCACGACAAAAAGATCATCTCCAGACACTTTGAACCCAATGACCAGGTACTTCTGTATAACTCTCGTTTGCATTTATTTCCTGGTAAATTGCGTTCTCGTTGGTCAGGTCCTTTCACGGTCAAGGAAGTTAGACCACATGGTGCACTTGTCCTGACGAATCCTTCAGGCGAAGAGTTCACTGTCAATGGACAAAGGGTGAAACACTATTGGAGGAGAGCCGAGATTCCAGAAGGACACATAATGCCTCTGGATGATGCACCCACTGCCTGAACGGCGGTACAGTCAAACTAATAACGTTAAACGAGCGCTTGGTGGGAGGCAACCCACTGGTAAGTCTGTACATATGAGTCTTTATTTTTCAGTTTTTGTTTTGTATTTTGTTGTGTCACGTAAATCAGATTTGGAGGCTCAGAATCGATCGATACCACTTGGTATCGGTCGATACCACTTGGTATCGGTCGATACCACTTGGTATCGGTCGATACCACTTGGTATCGGTCGATACCGGTTTTACACGCACATATTCTGGACCGACCCCCGAGCATCGATCGATACATTTATGGTATCGGTCGATACTCCCACCCAGGTAAGTTTCCTTATAAACCCTATGGTTTTTCTCCTTCTTCCTCATTAGCCTCCATCGACCGACACGAGAATACACTTCCCACAATCACCAAATCTTTGTTTCTTCACGGATTTGAGTGATTCAAGGGTCTATTGTTAGACCCGGATTTTAGCACCCTAAATCCAGGACGAATGGGCAAGCTCTGCGAGATAAAAAAAGGCACAAGTTAAAACGAGCGTGCTGGAAGCAGCGAGCATGCTGAAAGCACCGAGCACGAAGGAAAGGATTGAGCTCCCAGGAAAGGAGCGAGCTTGCAGCCGAGCTTGCAGGAAAGGAACAAGCTCGCAGCCGAGCTCACAGGCAAGGAGTGAGCTCGCAGGAAAGGAGCGAGCTCGCAGGAAGACAGGAGTATGCACTTGACCAAGTTCAAACCTGGTCAAACACATTCATTTCATATTAAAGACAAAATATTACAAATTTAATTATGTAGTTAATGTGTATAATTAGGACTAGGCAATTATGTTTTCAGCTGCTATAAGTTTGAAACACAAGCTTCATTGTAAATGACCAAAATTCTTAGAGAATATAATAATACATACCTTTTTACTCTCAAATTCTATGTTATCTCTTCAAAAAATACAACCTAAAAAGCTAAGGATTGAGGTTGTGAGATTCTGCTCTCACAATTTGGCCCCGTCTGTGTGGAGAAGCAAAATAATTTCCTTCTTCTAACCCACAAAGTTTATCATTCAAAAAAGGATAATGTCAGGCACAACAAGCGCAGCAATCACCGTTTCATCCGGAGCTATAAACACCTCCATTCCACTCTCCCAGCCTGATACTACCGCTCCGATGAGCTCAGTTGGAACAACCAACGTTCCCATCACTGCCTCGGAGGCGAATGTCACGGCTGGGACCAACGAAACTGTTGTTCCTTCGGGACCTACAGTCTTAAACCAGCGGGCTCCGGATCAAATAGCTTAGATCCAGAACTTGATATCGGTTCTCATAGAACATAATCGCCTAATAGCAGCTCGTCAGGACGATCTTGAAAGAGCAGTTCAGGCGAGCGCGAACATACGTTATGAGGTCGCAAACCACGTCCAAAACGAGGGGGGGGGGCTTATGCTTCGACCTCAATACAATTACGAAAATTGTTCAGGCTCGGGCAGCATGCCTGAATTTGAGTCAATCAAGAAGTACTATGAGGACACAAGTGCAGAGCTCCAGCGGCTGAGGTCCCAGATCCACGTTGCTCTGAGCTCCGCACCGGAGATCGATCGGGTGATTGATGAAGTCAATCAGACCCCGTTCACCTCACGGATTACGAGTCCCCAGCTCGGAGATATTGGAAATATTCGATTTCCCCGATATAACGGAGAAACCGACCCCAATGCATTTATGAGGAGTTTCAATTTTGCTTTCTCGAGGGTGCGGCTTCTCGAGAGCGACCTCGAGGCAGCGCACTGCCGTTTCTTCGCTGAAAACTTGACAGACTCGGCTATGGAATGGTTTACCTCCTTGGAGCCAAACTCGATTGATAATTTTACCCAGCTTCAAGCATCGTTTTTGAAGCAGTACTCGGTGTTTATCCAAATCGAGGCCTCAGAGGCTGACTTATGGGTACTTACTCAAAAGCCAGGTGACTCGTTGCGGAAGTATATTGACAGCTTTAAGGCCGTCAAGGCCAAGATTGCCAATTTACATATCCCAACAGCCCTGAAAGCCCTTCAAAATTCTTTGAAGAGCTCACAATCCGGGAGCCGCAGTCACTGGATGATGCACTGCACCGCGCCTCGCGCTGGATCATTCTCGAGGAGGCAGTGACACATACATGGGAGGAAATCATGGAATGCGATGAATTTGAAGAAATATTACCATTAAAATGAAAGATATTTGTAGAATAGAACTATGAAAGGTTTGATCCCTCCTTAGGGTAAGTAGGCAACCTCACAAGGGTGCAACTACTAAAATAAAAAAAATCTCCCTGTTAAATGCAGTCTGAGGTCTCTCAACTTCTATTTACAAGCTAAAAGCTTTACTCCATAAATGAACAGCCTTACGAGCTAGAGCATGCTACCAGCTAGCATGAATCGACTTTGCATCATGCAAGGTCACAACCTTTCTAGTCTCTAAATGACAACAACCTTTACGTCTAAACTGTGTAGGTTGCATGCCTGCCTCTAAACGGCTTCGACCTTGCGTCTTAAAATCGCCTGGTCAGCTCCTTAGGTCACTAAACGACCTGGGAGCAAGGTCTCTAAACGGCGCGGATCCTTGGCTTAAAAACTGCCTTTGACCCATTGAAAAGTGTCTTCCTCTAAACTGCTTCGACCTTGCGTCTTAAAATCGCCTGGTCAGCTTCCTAGGTCTCTAAACGACCTGGGAGCAGGGTCTCTAAACGGCCCAGGTCCTTGGCTGAAAAACTGCCTTTGACCCATTGAAAAGTGTCAGCCTCTAAACGGCGAAAGACTTGATCCCTCTTCAGGGTACGTAGGCAACCCCACAAGGGTGAAGCTGTCAAGTAAAAAAAAAGAAATTCAGAAATTGAGCCTGCTAAAAGCAGCCTGAAGTTCTTCAACTTCCATCTCCAAGCTAAAAGCTTAATTACTTAAATGAACAACCTTACGAGCTAGAGCATGCTACCAGCTAGCATGACTCGACTTTGCGTCTAAATTGCAAGGTCACAACCTTTCTAGTCTCTAAATGACAACCTCTACGTCTAAACTGTTTAGGTTGCATGCCCACCTCTAAACGGCTTCGGCCTTGCGTCTTAAAATCGCATGGTCAGCTCCCGATGTCCCTAAACGACCTGGGAACAAGGTCTCTAAACGGCCTGGATCTTTGGCTGAAAGACTGCCTTTGATCCATTGAAAAGTGTCAGACTCTAAATGGTGAAATTGATTCTAAGGAAACCGAAAGATTTTTAAAGATCAAAGTAAATAAAATTGAGCCTCCTCTCAGGAGCATAAGTTTAACCAAAAGGCCCACTAGGGCATAACAAGTAAAAATTCGAACATGATTTAAAGATCAAGTAGATCCCGAGATTGCAGGATCGCATCCTCAGTGACACGTCACTAAGGATGCTGGGGGGCTACTGTTGGACCAGGGTTTAGCACCCTAAATCCAGGACGAATGGGCAAGCTCTGCGAGATAAAAGAAAGGCACAAGTTAAACCAAGAGTGCTGGAAGCAGCGAGCATGCTGAAAGCACCGCGCACGAAGGAAAGGAGTGAGCTTGCAGGAAAGGAGCGAGCTCGCAGCCGACCTCGCAGGAAAGGAGCGAGCTCGCAGCCGAGCTCACAGGAAAGGAGCGAGCTCGTAGGAAGACAGGAGTATGCACTTGACCAAGTTCAAACCTGGTCAAACACATTCATTTCATATTAAAGACAAAAGATTACAAATTTAATTATGTTATTAATGTGTATAATAAGGACTAGGCAGTTATGTTTTCAGCTGCTATAAGTTTGAAACACAAGCTTCATTGTAAAGAACCAAATTCTTAGCGAATATAATAATACACACCTTTTTACTCTCAAATTCTATGTTATCTCTTCAAAAAATACAACCTAAAAAGCTAAGGATTGAGGTAGTGAGATTCTGCTCTCACATCTATCCTTGTTGGATTTTCGTGCTCTTTCTCATTCTCTCACCCATTCACTCGATCTACAAGGTATGAAACACGAATCTCCTCTTTTTCAATCTGTGACCAAAGGTTGGGTTTTTGATTTTTGGCTCTTAGAACTCGTTTTGTTGGATGAATACCACTTGATTGAGTTGTTCTAGGACCTGTCGGAACCCGCCTTACGATTGATTGCCATTAGTTTTGACTTTTGGAATTTTTGGATTGTGGATCTTCGTGCGGTTCGGAAACTGTTTGAGTATCGATCGATACCACCTGGTATCGGTCGATGCTCTGTGTATTCCTTGATCGTTTTTGCTGTTGAGAGAGATGTTGGGTTTATGCTGTTTGTCTTTTGTTGTTGATGCAGATGCAGCCTAAAAAGAGGACACGAACATAGGCCACAAGCTCGAATCCACCTGATGATCCTCCGCATGAGTTCCGTTTGCTCAAAAACGTTAAGTTCTTTGACGGTCTCACTTGGCGCAGAGGGATGGTGAAAGCCTGTTTGGCGGGAAACCGATACAGGGTGCGATATGATGGTTCATACGAGGATACAGATCTTCCATACGCGTGTCTACGCGCAATGCCTGAGACTCCCGCTTCTTTACCCTCGCCAACTCGCTATGTTCCCACTTCTCCCGTGCCTTCGGGCACAGCATGTAGGCCTCCTTGGCCTAAGAGGAATGAGACGGCGAGAATACCTTTGACGCGGGAATTTGAGGGTACATATAAGGATGTCTCTGAGAGCAGGGCTTGCGTCTCCAGGCCTATTTCTGAGGAGTGGGACTATTATGATTCGTTGTTCTACAACGCATGGTTGGATGTTGATGTGCGGCCCACCCAGTTCGTCGACACGCTCACTATGAGGCATCTGGGTTTTGACAGGGAGCTCCACAAATTGATCCGCAAGATCGGTTTGGGGACGATGCCTACGAGAGAGTTCGATCTTTATTCCGATCTAGTGCGCCAACTCTTTGCTACAGTCCGAGTCTATTATACTGGTACAGCTCCCACAACTGCACATCAGGGTATTCTGACTTTCATGATTCGGGGTGTGCGATACCGTTTGCTAATTCAGGAGCTATACGACATCTATGGGTTCTACAGAGATTTTTCGAGGTGTGAGTTTCCTCGTTAGTTCCTCGATATTCAGGCATTCTGGGAGCACTTTGGGCACGGGTCTTATGATAGCAAGACCACTACTCAGATGGATGTGCGCCATCCTGTTCTGCGCTGCCTCGCGAGGATCTTGAGCAACACCCTTTTGTGCAAGATGGAGCCTAACAAGATGAGGGTGGCTGAGCTTATTGTTCTCTCTATCGGTATTGGGGACATTATTGAGGACGATGCCTACGAGTGGCCTGAGATGGACCTTGCGGTCAATTTAGGTGATGTGTTCGCACACAACTTAGTCTCGCTGGAAGGCCAAACCTTTCAAAGGACGTGGTGGCGCGACTCGCAGGACTGAGACTAGGGTCAAGAATGAAACGGTGGGCAGTCTTCTCACTCCCATTTTCAGCACCTTGGGATAAGCACCGCGAGCTGCTCGATTGTGACTGCACATGATCTTATGGATGAGCAGCACTTGGAGAACCTGAGGTGGCTGAAACCAGGTCGACGTTGGTGTTTCAGCACTTCTGATGGAGACATTCTGGTTCAGCTCCCTAACACCGATCTGACAGACATTGGTGACGTTCCTGCTCAGTTGCTCTTCACGCCTAATCCGGTGGACATGCATGCTGCACCCATTACTTGTCGTCGAGGAGAAGCCTCATATGGAGGCTGTGTTCCTGCTGTTGCTGAAGGTCCACCACGACATTCACGACGTGCGCATAAACCCGATGCTGCTCCCGCACTCTCTTTTCACGATGCAGGTGTATGGTTCCACCTCGACCTCGTTCACCTCGATAACCGCGCACACCGACGGAGGCTGGCCCATCCCACACTGCTGGCGACGACACCTCTGATGAGGACGATTAGTCCTCTTTTTCTCTGATTATCACGTTTGATTTTTGTTTTCCTTTTTATTTTTATTTTCTATTGAACTTTTGAGTCTTTATGTCAGCATTTTCTTTTGTTTTGGACTTGTGAATCTATGCATCTATGATTTTTTGTTGCATCTGACTTGTGTTTGAGTGATCTGACAGTGCTAACCATAACACTTGGATCGTTTGACACAAAATCTGGAGTAACAATTGACCCATTGTCGCTGATTTGACGACCTGTGTCGACTTAAGCCTTGTATCGATCGATACCAGAGCTGTGTGTCGGTCGACACCATGACCACGATGGTAACACCTCTTGACCTTAACATTTTCCACTGAGTCCTTTTGATTTATTTTATAGATGAGAATTAAGCTAAACCAAAAGATGTAATTAAAAACAAGACGTAAATTAAACAAGTTGTAAGTCAATTGGGAGAAAGATAGGTCCAGGGTATTTCTGAGGAAATCAATGAATGCAGATAAACTAACTAACATGATTCAGATTTAGCGCGGTTCTTGAACTCAAATCACTAAAGTATAATTAACCAACTCTCGTTGCGAGAATTATCTAAGTCTAAATCCTAGAATTCCAAATCTCTTTGCGAATCCTAATGTCTAAACCAACTTTTAGTTCAAGTTTGATTTGTTCACAAAACAACTAAACTAAATCTCTTTGCGAATAGTTATTTTGTTCACCCTAAGTTCTATCAGGTAATTAATCGCACTCTCGTGCCTAATCAATTATCCTAAGATCTAAATTCTAGGTAGCTAATCTAGAACAAGCTTTGAACACAACCTAAGGTGAAGAACTAATTCAGATGGTGAATCCTAATCAACTAATCAACCTAGCATTCAGAGAAAACCCTTATGAGAACCCTGAACCTAAAGTGGATCTACTCAGACATGGAGAATGAAAACAACATGATTGAATAGATCATCAAAGAAAGCAATAAGAAACATGAGTTCAGAGTTGTCTCTCCAAAAACCAAAGTAGAATAATCTCTGTCTCAGGTTGTGAAAGCCTAGCAACCAAAAGTGGCTGAAAAACCTAATTATAATGCTAAAACACGTTCTGAGCTTTCTGGTAATTATTAAAGTCTTATGGACCAAGTTGCAAACTTCAAACTTGTAAAAAGTCACATTTCCTTCTTCTTGAAGTCGGTATCGGTCGATACTCATCCTCTGTGCCGACTCTTCTGCTCGCCAGACTGTACTGTCTTCACGAAAACTGGCATAACTTTCGATCGCACTGTTGGAATGGCCTCAAACCACTTCCAAATGAAAGCTAATCCATTGATCTGTCTTGTGTCCAAATTTGAAAGTTCTTCAACGAATGCCAAACTTCTGACGTCTCTGCATGACTCTGCATCTCCATATGCTCCAAAATGCTTCAATATCTCCAATTAAGCTCCAAAGATACCTAAACCTGTAAAAGGCCCAAATAGACTCCAAAATACTAGAAAGACTCTATAAATAGGACCTATATCATGGTCTAAAAGGAGTAAAAACCATGATATATCACCAGTTGACTAGAAAACACCCATGTCACCAGCAGAGTTCTTCTAAAGCCTGAGCCAAATTTTTGCACTTCATCGATGCAGTTGATGTTTACAGGGGTTTACTCATCATTCATATCTGACAAAGGAACCCATGTGTAGAAAGTAATGGTTTTCCTCTCCCTTGTTATAAGTAAAAGCATAAAAAGATGAAAAGATTTTCTTCTGAGTAGAGGGTTAGGAAAATTTCCAGCGATCCCATTATTCTACCTCAGAAGGAATGATCACAAAAAGGTGGAAGCGGGGTTAGGAAAATTTCTTGTGATACCATTATTCGCCTACACCTTTGATTACTTTTGAGGGAAGAACCGGGGATTTGGTGGCAAACACCATCAATACTCGCGTCTCAAACCTTAATATGAATATGCAAGAAAACATGATGTGAAATAAGTCTGGGGGAGAGAAAAAACAATACCAAAAAGTGTGAAAATTTGGTGGTTCTTTTGTCATGATATTGTATGGGAAAGAATCTAGAAGGTTCTTGAACATTGGCTACAGCGATGAAACTAGCGATGATGGCTTTATTGAACAATGATGTGAGAATATGTGTGGAGTCTGGGAAGTTACGAATGTCTACGGAGAAGTACATGGTGGTTAGATCTAGAGCTGGTTAGGTGACATCTGGAGAGCTTAGGAAAAGGGTCATTGCGATGGTTCAGGAACAGGTGAGTCTCCGTGTTTTCAAACTTCTTTCTCTGGTTTGGGTTTTTGTTTGCTTGAGGGCAAGCAAAGGCTAAGTTTGGGGGAGTTGATATATCATGGTTTTTACCCGTTTTAGGCCATGATATAAGTCATTTTTATAGAGTCTTTCTAGTATTTTGGAGTCTTTTAGAGTATTTTCAGGTTTTAGGTACGTTTGGAGTATTATTGGAGATATTGAAGCATTTTGGAGCCAAGCAGAGATCATGTAGTTGAGACACTGATTTGATGCCTGAGTATCGATCGATACACTTATGGTATCGATCGATACCCGTCGAAGAAACAGAAGGATCGCGACTTTTCTGAAGATTTGAGAAACTGCAAATTGCCCAGAAGACTTTATTATTACAAGAAGCCCCAAAACGTGTTTTATGTTATTTATTAGGTTTTTCAGCCGTTTTGGCCATTACGCTTGATACACGCTTTATTCTACTTTGTTTTTGTGAGAGAGCTTTTGAGGGAGACAAGTCTGAAACTCTGTTTGTCTGAGAGAAGATTCCGAACCCTTTATTTTACTCTCTTCTTTATTATTTATTGAAGGATTTATTCAGTCATTTTTATTGTTTCAATCTCCATGTCTGAGTATATCTCCTGTTAGGTTTAGGGTTCTCATAAAAGATTTCTTTGAATGCTAGGTTGATTAGTTGAATAAGGGTTCATTATCTGAATTAGTTCTTCGCCTTAGGTTGTTCTCAAAACTAATTCTGGATTGATCACCTAGAACTTAGATCTTAGGTTAATCGATTAGGCACGACAGTGCAATTGAGAAACCTGATAGAACTTAGGGTGAGCAAAATAACTATTTGCAAAGAGATTTGGTTTAGTTGTTTTGTGAACAAATAAAACTTTGACTAAAAGCTAGTTTAGACCTTAGGATTCGCAAAGAGATTTAGAATTCTAGGATTTAGACTTAGATAATTCTCGCAACGACAGTTGGTTAATTATACTTTAGTGATTTGAGTTCAAGAACCGTGCGTAACCTGAACCCTGATTAGTTAGTTTATCTGCATTCATTGATTTTCTGAGAAATACCCTGAACCTATCTTATTTCCAATCGAATCACAACTTGTTTAATTTACGTATTTGCTTTAAATTCCATTGATCATTTAGCTTAATTCTCATCTATACAATCTATTGTGTGATTCCCTGAGTCTTTGTGGATTCGATCCCTAAGTATTACAATCGACAAAGCTTTAGTACTTTTAGGGTATTAATTTGAGCTTATCACTAGACATAAGTTAGAACTCGTTACAAATCGGACAACGTCTATCCCTTTGGATTTGATCCTTAAATACTACTTCATGTGATGTGTACTTGCGGCTTAGATATAAAGGGTAAAACACCACGCCGGGGTAAATTCCCGGTGTGTCAAGTTTTTGGCGCCGTTGCCGGGGATAGTTTAGCTTGTTTGATTTTTGGCGCACTTGCGACTTAGATATAAATGCTGAAAATCCGAGGCGACAACTTCCCGTCGATCATGATGCACCAAGGAATGATGCTCAAGTGAATGCACCAATTCTTCCTAATGGCGTAAATGCCAACCGTCACGTACTGCCCGCTAATCCTCCGAGGAGACAAACACGTAACCACATCATTACTAATTTTGATGCACCGTATCAACACTTTCAAAACCCAGCGGCCATACAACTTCCTATACCGAACGGAAACAATTTAAAGATCAAACATCAAATCATTGCTTTGGTAAAGCAAAATCAGTTTCATTGAGTTGCAACCGAGCATCCGATGGAGCACATCGAGTTGTTCAAAGAGATATGCGGAACGACGAGAACAAACCAAGTTCCCGCCGACTATTTGAAGTGTAAGCTTTTTCCTTTTTCTTTGGCCGATAAAGCTCACCGTTGGTTGAAATCTTTGCCCGCATGATCTATTACTAATTGGGAAGAGTGCAAAGCCGCCTTCTTAAACCACTTCTACACGAAGTCGAGATCCAACGCGCTAAGAAACAAAATCCAAAGTTTTTATCAACAACCGGTGGAGTCTTAATTTCTATGAAGCGGGGGAACATTTCAAGGAGTACGAGAGAGGTTTCCCTCATCACGGTTTCTCCGGTCCGAATGTGTTCAACACTTTCTACCGAGGATTACTACCGAAATAACAACTTTCTCTCGACAAGACCAGCAATGGAAGGACCAGCAATGGAGACTTCTCCATGAAGACCATTAAATAAGGAAGAGCTCTGATCAAAAATCTTGCTATGTCGGATAGCAACAATTCTCCCGACTACGATAGATCGACTAGATCGAACGTGTTGGAATCGAAAGAGATTTCTGAGCTAAAAGCCACGATGAACCGACTTCTCAACAACCAAAATCGCCTAGTGCATGCTTGCGAAGCTACTGTTGGAGGCGAAGACGATGCTTACTACGAACCCGACAACAACAATTCGTATTTTCAAGAAGAAGAAGTTAACTATGTGGGAGCACAAAACTCTTACCAAATCCGTTTCAACAACGTATTCAACAACAACTTCCGCAACGCCAACTTCAAAAATCTTTCGTATCGAAATCCGAACGTGGAGAACCCTCAAGATCAGCCTTATCCACAAAAATTGAATCCATACCAAAACCGGTTCCAAAACGGGAACTATGGAGGAAATGGGAACTTCCAACCGAGACCGCCCTTCAACGCTCAAACCGCTCCTTACAACAACTCAAACACGCAGCAACAAGGTATCTCCAACTCTCAACTTGCTGCCCAAATAGCGAAGCTCGAGCAATCAATTCAACTCCTCGCTCAAAGCAACGAGAAGACGACGGAAGATTTTAACGTCAAGGTCGATTGTATGTACAATGACTTGAATGAGAAAATTGAATCTCTTTCAACCCATGTCAAGAAGTTGGATATGCAAGTCCCTCAAACCGTGGACTCCACTAAGAGACCGATCGGAATTTTACCCGGAAGAGTGGAAGATAACCCGAAGAGATTTTGCAACGTGATTTCCACCATACCCGAGAAGGAAGTCGATGCTAAGACGAAGCCTAGAGAAGTTCCAAAATTTGTCCTACTCTATGGACGAGTCATTACCGAATCTAAGATGATCCAAAAACCACCATTCGAGGTACCGAAACTAATCCCGCTTCAAAGGCTTAGAAAAGCCAATGATCCGGGATGTTTTTCTTTTTCTTGTTGGATTTTGGGAATTTATTTTGTAGATTGTTTGTGTGATTCTGGAGCCAACATCAACATCATGTCCAAGACATTTGCCGAGAAACTCGGTATAATGAATCTCACGCCATCTCTCACGCCATCTTCCTTGAGCGTAAATTTTGGGGACTCATCACAAAAGAAACCCGAAGAAGCGATCCATGATCTTCAAATACTTATTGGAAACAAGATCTTTCCGCTGATTTTCAAGTTCTCGAAATGGAATGAGACAAGGATAGACCGTTGATTTTGGTTTGACCCTTCTTAGCTACCGTTGGCGCCATTCTTGATCACGCCAATCGTCAAGCTGTCTTCTTGAATGTGGATCGAAGGATGCTCTATCCTACTATCCTGGACGAAATTCCAAACCCGAGGGACGGACGTGAGATGAAAAACTTGATTTTCCCTAGAGGAAAAGAGAAAGATGAGTCGATTAAGACGGAACCCCCAAAGGTAAGTCCACCATTCCCTTCTAAACCATTTGCAGAAGTTAAGATCAATATTTCACCAGATTTAAGAGATACCAAGGAAGAATGAGTGGAAGAAATGGTTGAGAAGACAAAATAAGTTCTTCGAGAAGCGAAAATTCCGAAAAAACGCGGAAAGAAGAAGGTGAAACCGAAGAAAGGCGAAACACGTCATAAACAAGACGATGCCAAAGGAACATTTGTTCCCGAGATGTCTACTGCTCACGCCTAGTCTCACCAAAAAGTCGAGCTAACGACTTTAACCAAAAGCGCTTAATGGGAGGCAACCCATTTGGTACGTCTTTCTTTCTTTTTTTTTTTTTCTATTAACGTTTTTCTTTTTAGTATTTCAGGCTTTGTATGAAACCAAAAAAAAACCCAAAAACATTCAAAAAATTCAGAAAACACAAAAACAAATGAAGACGACGTTCGAAACAGATCGTGAAACGACGAATAAACGAAGAAGAAAACGACCCGAGGCGAAGGCCACTTGGCCGCAGCTGGAAGAGCTGGACCCGAGGCGGAGGAGCCATCGACCGCGCCGGCGTTGGCCGGTCCCGCGGCGAGAAGGCACTTGGCCGCAGTCGCGTCTATGGAGCATAATGGGACAAGGCGTGTACGACAATGGACAAGGCGTCTACGACAATGGACAAGGCGTCTACGACAATGAGGCTGGCCGCTCGACTTGCGGCCAGCCTCATTCAGTCCCGAACTTTGTTCCCGTCCATTCCCAACCGTTCCCGACACTAAACCGTGCAATCCTGAACATGTTCCCGACGTGAAATTGAACTAAATCCCTTGGTTTAATTCTAGTGTCTCGCTAAGGTAAGTCACAAAAACTTTTGAAAAAAGAAAACTTCTTTTTACATAAAAACAATTTTTCAAAGAACAAAAAGAGAATTTCAAGATTCAAGCTCTCTTTCTTCTTCTCTTCCAAAAGACTTGGAGATTTTGAGCAAGAACAACGTTTTTCAATTCAAAAACTTTTTCAAAAGTTCTTCGGTCCATTCTCACTCTTTTTCGGAGAAGATTCCAATTCCTCACTCATCCCGTCAATTCCAAAAAGGTAACCGAAATATCTACTTTTACATATGAACAAGAACCTAGTGTTTTTCTTGAATTCACTAGATCTATTTCTTTGATGGTTATAAATTGTTAGAGAACTCTAGATTGAACTTCTAGAATGATTAGAAATTCAATTTTAGCACTTAATTCCCTTGGATTCGAGATTTTTGTGATTTGGAATTTTCAAGCTTAAATAAAAACAAATTTGGAGATTAATTTTGATTAATTTGAACTAGTCTAGTTATATCGTAAATTAGCAAACGGTAATCTACTGAAATTTGCATAAAGTTGAACTTAAAATCGATATCTAGAAATTTTTATGCAAAAACGTCAAAAACCCGGAATTCACGATCATGAACTCGATTTGTTTAAACTTGTGATCATTTTTTCTCCTTTTTATTGATTAAATTGATACTAGAATTAATATATTCTCATAATGAAAATTTTCAATCATAACCATATTCATACTTTTTCGAGAATTGTCTTCTATTTTGTAGGAACAATGGACCACGAGAGAATGAGAATAACTCGCTCAAAGAAGAGTGGTTACATAGGAGAGTCATCCCAGAGATTGACCAATAATCGAACCGAGGAGAGCAAAGAGAGCTCGGATACACGAAGCGTAGGAGATGACACAAATCTTGGCGGGTTCTTGGCAAGTCGACAACGTTCGACTAGAACTCGTATGCCACCACTGCGACGTGACCCGACACCTTCTCCTCCTCGCGAACCAACACCACCTCCGGAACGAAGATTAAAGGTACGATATGTTGGGAAACCTATGGACCCGAATATCGATTACCTTGAGAAGCTCAACAAGATGGTTATCAAATTAACACCTCACATAGATTACTCGACTCTCGACGCTCTCGGGATTAGAGAAGACGTGATTTGGTATCTCGACGCACTTAACCTTTGACCTTTCATGGAGCTCAACATCCCTACCTATGAAGATCTCACCAAAGAATTTGTATCGACCGTCACCATGTGCTACGAGAGACGCTTTAATGTGAGAGCGAACGACGGTACACTTACTTTTACCATTCGCGGATATTAATTCTTATGCTCTAACGATCCCAGAACTTTGTGAAGCTTTGAAGCTTCAATATCTCGATGAGATTCACCCCGAGGAGAATCCCGATGAAGGTCTATGGAACATAATGGGACAAGGCGTCTACGACAATGGACGGTCCAAAGCTGCCCTACTCACGCATCCCGCTATCCGCTATACACACAAGCTCTTAGCGCACACCATATTCTCGAGAGCAAACGTGGGGAGTGTCCTCAAAGGCGAGCTTGTCACCCATCAATTACCTTTCACCGACGACCCACGCTATGCTTGTATCGTCGCGAAGAACTTGGTGAAGGTGAAACACGACGCGCCCACCACCAATCCCGAGGACGCTACTACCGCCTTCGAAAGCATCATCACGGCGATTCTACAAGCCGTACACTTTGATTTCTCGAACGAGGTTCCACTCCAAGAAAGCTGATTCGACTTGATGCAATTCTCCCGAGACCGCACGATCTCTCGTGCTTAACTCGACCCCGACAGATTTTATTACAAATATTGCACTAATGTCAGTGAGTCCTACTTTGTTTTCTTACATTCTTACTCTGTCCCAAGACTCCGAGAAGAAGAAGCACCTAGATGGATACCGGAGGAGATGGACTACATACCTATAGTCCCACGCCGACCGTACACGATTGGACAATTCCTAGTGGCCAAGGCCAACCGAGACGCCGAGGCAAGCGTGCTCGACTACTTTAGCAATCACAAGCCCGTGCACCATCCGCGAGTTCGTCTCACGAACACGGACCAGAATACGCAGCCATGGAGAAGAAGATAGCACGACAAGAGAGACGATACATGCGCATAATGTGTTTCCTCGAAGAGCACCACCAGTTTGATGGCAACAAGCCCGACTCCGAGACAGATGGCTTAGGCGACACCTAGCCATGCACTTCACCACCACGGTTTAATCGATCTCTTTCACCTTATCTTTTATTTTAATAATTTTACCATCTTTTCACCAACTTTTTCACACTGAGGACAGTGTGATTTAAGTCTGGGGGAGGTTGTTTATCCATTACTAATCTATTTTTCTTTTCTTTGGATCTTTTTAATTCTCGCTGAATTTTTCAGACCTCGTGTGATATTTTTATTAAGTATTTTTCAGGAACATAAGAACAAAATATATGATGATATAGACCAGTGTGCTTCTACGCTATTTCCTTGTACTAGCTCTTTTGTGGTTTAGTACTAGACTAGGCGGTAACTAAAGTGCTTTCAATGCGACATTCCCAGAGGATTTCGAGCCATAGAAAATCTTTCTAACAGGATATACTAGCTCATTTTATTTAGACTTAATCTATATTTAATTTTCTTATCAATTGTTTTAGACGAGACAACGAGTCATACATCTAGAACATCTTTTTTATTTTACCGCTCTTTGTTGTCCTAGATGGCCGCTTCATCTTTAGTCGGTATCCCACCCTAAACTTAACCTTTGCTCAAACCTCATGCAACTCTCTTGTTGTCTTATATGCAGATATGTGCAAAAACACCGGAGAGGGAGGAACGACACAATTTTTCGGTCACTCGAGAAGACGAGAGACTAGACGGATTCGGTTGTGGAGGTATCGACAAATCAAGCTAAAAATTTGCCTTGGAAATCGTTTGTAACCAGTAATTTTCGTACTCTTTAAGGCTCCCGTTTAAAGGCGTTTTCCCTTCCTAAAACAAAAAAAAAAACAAAAAACAAAAAACAAAAGAAAAACCGAAAGGAAAGGAAATAAAATCCTAAGAGTCTTAGAGTAGTCTTTATTTTTACCAAGGCAACTATGTTTCAATATGTGATGAGTAAAAAGACGTTCGAATCATTACTCGGAGAAAAATCTAAGTCCGAGGGAACGATAGAAAAGTTCTGTCAAAGGAGGAGTTTTGAAGCAACACTTATGTGAGCAAGGAGTGACTGAAAACTGTGGGTACCAACAGCTCCATCCTCTCTTGTTGTTTTGCATAATATCTAGTATCCTCCGAAGAAAATACTGTAACCCGAAACACTTTTAGCATCACCTCTAAATTGCCCGTAAATGCTTAGCATCGATTGTCTTGTCTAATATTTTTGATAGGAATCACGCAATCTTTAATGAATGTTAAGAGCTAGTTGACTGAAAGTTAGGATCTATGTGGTTAGACTTTCGCATGACGGATACCGTGGTTTAGCGCTGTAGTACTTTGGTGAGAATTCTATAGACTAAGTCCGATTGATGCATTACGTTCGTTATGGTTTAGAAGGACGGTCATTGAAAATTTTGTTAGTTCCTATATTTTCGAAAACCTCTTTCCGAGTTTAGATTTCTGTTTTGTTTGAGAACAAACAAAGATCTAAGTCTGCGGGAGTTGATAACACCGGTTTTTGACCGTTTTTATGGATCACTTTCATATTCTTTTGCACGTATTTTAACTCCGTTTTCAAAGGTTTTCAAGTGATTGTCATATTTTAGAGATTTGAAAGACGTTTCAGGTAACTCGGAATAAAAGAGTGCATTTCGGAGCAACATTATGTTTTTGGATAAACTTGGACCGTCAAGAAGTCTTGCAGCTAATGGAGACCTTTTCACAATTTGATCATCCACAAATTTGGACACAACAAAGTAGAGACAACCAACTTTCAAATGCAATTGGATTGGAGGGAATCCAATGGTTGGATCCTTAAATATATCTGTAGCACTGAAGGCAGATGAAGTTGTGACACGATTCGACTAAGGACCGGCTTGCTCTAGGTACGGATGAGGTTGAAATATCCACGACTCCAAGGGATTCACGAGAAAAGATGCTAAGGCGTGGGAAAATCCCGAAAATCCTTAGGCCCAATTCCGACGATGAACACTTGAAACGAGGGGGTGGCTGCGTTGTTGGGAGAATCCGGGGAAGAAGATGATAAGGCGTGGGAGATGAAATCCCGAAAATCCTTATGCCCTTGATACCGAGAAGGATTCACACGAACGACGGATCGAAGGTTACGTCGAGTGTTCCGGAAAGACACTTCGATAAACCGTAAAATAATTCGATGAATAACCTTCGAAGAATTAGAGAGAATGAGCATGAAAGCTCTGAAAATAACTTTGATGAAAATGATAGTATGTTCGAAAATGAGGGAGAAGGAGAAGATAAAAAGAAAGCAAAGAGACAAGTCAAAGGTCTCCTTGAAAATGAGAGAAAGACCATCTCGAAAATTACAAAGAAATTAATACAAGTTTGAATAACTCTTGGGATTCCGCCAGAAAATCCCCGCGGAGAATTTCCCCCGGGAAAGTCCCTCGAAAAGTCCCTCGGGAATAAATCCCTCGGAATTTCCCTCGGAAAATCCCCCCGCGGAATTCTCAAGAAATCGGACCGTTAAGCGGTGTAAGCCGGTTGCCTCGTTAAAACCTCTATACGGAAAACCCATTGGGACAAAACCGTATACAGAAAAAAGAGTACAACGCGACTGACACAAACGGCCAAACCTCATAGAGAATTCGAAGATAATGAGGTGAGGACAGGTTGCGTACGTTGGTCCTCCTCGATCCTTGCATCCATGAGTAAGCTCCGCACCGCTCCCGCTAGCTTCCGTGCCTTAGACCGTGTGATGGGTCCTTCGAGAATGACCATTGCGTCTTCTTGAACCTCAACCAAAGCCGTCACGTCCATGATCATATCATCCCCCTCCTCTTGAAAAGGATTTGCCCTCAAATCGATTTCATCTGCAACATAAGGAATAATATCAGCAACATTAAAACTTGAGCTCATCGAAAACTTACCTTGGAGATCGAGTTTGTATGAATTGTCGTTAATCTTTTCCACCACGGTGAACGGTCCATCTACTCTCGGCAAGAGCTTCGATTTTCTTTCCTCCGGGAACCGTTCTTTCCTTAGATAAATCCATACAAGATCGCCGGGTTCAAAAACCTTCTTGTTTCGTCCTTTGTTTGCATGCTTGCGGTATTGCTCCATTTTGCGTTCTATGTTTGCTTTCGCCCTTCTCGTGCATCTGTTTGACCATCTCGGCCCATTTCTTACCGTCCATACTCACATGCTCACTCAAAGGTAAAAGAGTTAAATCGAGAGGAGTAAGCGGATTAAAGCCATAAACGAGTTCAAAAGGTGAAAACAAAGTAGCAGAATGTTGTGCATGATTATAAACAAATTCTACGTGAGGCAAACAATCTTCGCACGATCTAAGATTCTTTTTAAACACCGTTCGCAAAAGGCTTCCTAAGGTCCTATTAACCACCTCGGTTTGACCATCCGTTTGCGGGTGACAAGTCGTAGAGAAACAAAGCTTAGTTCCTAACTTAGCCCAAAGGGTCTTCCAAAAATAACTAAGGAACTTTGTATCTCTATCCGACACTATAGTCATAGGCATTCCATGCAATCGAATTACTTCCCTAAAGAATAAGTCGGCTATGTTCGATGCATCATCAGTTTTATGACATGGAATAAAATGCGCCATCTTAGAGAACCTATCGACTACAACAAATATCGAGTAACCACCTTTCCTAGTCTTAGGCAATCCTAAAACAAAATCCACAGAAATGTCGGTCCAAGGAGCACTAGGAATGGGTAAAGGAGAATACATACCTTGGTTTTGGCGTTTAGATTTGGCATACTTACAAGTCGTGCACCGGTTGCAAATACGTTCCACGTCGCGTTTCATATGCGGCCAAAAGAAATGGTCTTGCACGATATGAAGTGTTTTGGCAACGCAAAAATGTCCCATAAGTCTACCGCCATGTGCTTCCCTAATAAGCAAATCTCGCAAAGAAGAATTAGGAATACAAAGACGGTTCTCGTAAAACAAGAAACCGTCGCTTTGAAAATACTTTCCAAATGCGAATTTAGAACAAGATAGAAAGACTTCCTGAAAATCTGAATCGGTTGCGTATGCTTCCTTGATCATCTCAAACCCAAGTATCTTAGCATCAAGTATCGAGATTAGAGTGTACCTCTGAAACAACGCATCGGCAACGACGTTTTCCTTACCTTGCTTATACTGAATTACGTACGGAAACGTCTCGATGAATTCAACCCAACGTGTGTGCCTCTTGTTCAACTTTTGCTGGCTCTTTAAGTGCTTGAGGGATTGATGATCCGTGTGAATAATGAACTCCTTCGGCCATAGGTAATGCTGCCACGTTTGGAGAGCTCGGACCAAGGCATAAAGTTCCTTGTCGTATGTCGGATAATTAAGCGTCGCTCCTTCAAGTTTCTCGCTAAAGAAAGCCACGGGTTTCTTCTCTTGCATAAGTACATCACCTATACCAATACCAGAAGCGTCACATTCAATCTCGAAAGCTTTCATAAAATCAGGTAAAATAAGGAGAGGGGCGTGAGTGAGTTTGTTTTTCAGCAGTTGGAACGCGTCCTCTTGAGCTTGTTCCCATCGAAATCCCACGTCCTTCATGATAACCTCGGTTAGTGGTGCGGCAATCGTACTGAAATCACTAACGAATCGTCGATAAAATCCCGCTAAGCCGTGAAAACACCGGACCTCGCTAACGGTCTTAGGACTCGGCCAATCGCGAATTGCCTTGACCTTGTTCTCGTCCACCTGTATGCCCTGAGAACTAACCACAAAACCTAAAAAGACAACGTTATCTGAACAAAAAGAGCATTTCTTTAAATTCCCAAACAAACGTTCCTTCCTAAGCACGTCTAATACCAATCTCAAATGTTCCACATGTTCGTCTAGGTTCTTACTATAAATCAGAATATCGTCAAAGTAGACAACTACAAAGACGCCTATATACGACCTATGAACATGGTTCATCAAACGCATAAAAGTGCTAGGTGCATTCGTCAAACCAAACGGCATAACTAACCATTCATACAAACCGTGTTTGGTTTTGAAAGCGGTTTTCCACTCATCACCTTCCTTCATCCGGATTTGGTGATAACCACTTTTAAAATCGATCTTAGTAAATACGCTAGATCCATAAAGCTCATCTAACATATCGTCTAACCTCGGGATCGGATGACGATACTTTACCGTTATGTTGTATATTGCGCGGCAATCGACACACATCCGCCAAGTGCCATCCTTCTTAGGCACGAGTAACACGGGCACGGCACACGGACTCATGCTTTCCCTTATGTGACCTTTCGCCATCAGCTCATCTACTTGGCGTTGTAGTTCCTTAGTTTCCACGGGATTGGTTCGATACGTCGGCCGGTTCGGAAGAGTAGCGCCGGGGACAAAGTCAATTTGATGCTCGATTCCGCGGAGTGGAGGCAAACCACTTGGACCATCATCCGGGAACACATCAGCATATTCCTGCAAAAGAGAAGAAACACTACTCGGAATATCCGGTTCGGGATTAGTCATACTCGAAAGAGCATCCCTAAAAACTAACAACACAAAAGATTGCCGAGAAACGAGAGCATGTTTTAGTTCACTCGGTTTAATAAACAATGATTCATTCACGAGTGTTCTCTCACATGTCTTAGAACCTACACTCTCGGTTTTAACAGAAGTAGAAGACGAGGGATCACTTACCTTGCCTTTGCCGTGATTCTTTTCAAGCTTAAGTTGATCGAGATATACCTCGTGCGGCGATAATGGGGCAAGAGTGATCTTTCGGCCGTGATGTTCAAAGGAGTGCTTGTTCGTAAATCCGTCATGAACGGCTCTACGATCGTATTGCCACGGTCTTCCAAGTAGGATATGACCAGCCTCCATAGGTAAAACATCGCACACTATTTCGTCCTCGTAGCGGCCGATAGTCAAAGGAACCGAAACTTGTCGGGTAACTTTGAGCTGTCTTTGATTGTTCAACCATCGAAGGTTGTAAGGCCGTGGATGCTTCCTGGTCTCCATACCTAGCTTATCCACTAAGGTAGTGCTAGCAACGTTAGTACAACTTCCACCGTCAATTATAAGGCTACATACCTTGCTTTTAACCATGCAACGGGTATGGAAGAGGTTTTCGCGTTGTTCGTTCTCAATGAACGGTTCCTGGGCAAGAAGAACACGTCTCGCCACTAAGAGTTCCCCGTCAACCGCATGCTCTTCATAATCGTCAAAGATTGGAGCGCTTTCCGTCTCTTCTTCATCGTCGGTCACGATATCACCGTTTTCTAGCATCGTCATTGTGCGGGTGTTTGGGAACTTGTTCGCGTAATGTCATTTTCCTCTGCACTTAAAACATTCAATATCACGATTACGCATAGGATTTGAATCACCCATACCCTTGTAGTCATGACCGGAAGATTGCGGTTTGAAATCCGCCTTAGGCTTAAAATCGGTCTGTGGGGGATAAGTCGGTTTCTCTCCTTTGGTGAAGCTCGGCTTAGAGCTTAATTCAATGTAAAATATATTATATACAAGTATAAACTTTAAATTTAAAAAAATAGAAGAGGGGATGAACAAATCGTATCATTTCAGTAAAACCGTTTCTCTCTCGTGCGATCAAACACACGATTGCTTGTCTTCATGCCGATTCTTCTAAGAAAGTTCTCCGATTGTAGATGTGGGCCGTAAGTAAGCAATACTGAAGAGAACCACTTTTCTTTTCACGATGGTTCTCTTGCCTTGGTGATAAATCAATCTGATCTCTCTTACTAAGATGCCTCTCTTTCCATGCGATGGAATGATTGTTGAACGGTTTTTAAACCGTTTTATCCTCCCCTTTTTGGTGGTGGTGTGGGAAATTTCATCGGAATCGATCACCTTCTACCGTTTATCTCCACGCTTGAACGACCGGTTCAGTGTGATGATCAATCCTATAATAGTTGGTGGTGGTTTTCGGTGATTCATCATATTTCGCCGCCTCTTGTTATGTTGGATACTTTTTATAAGGATAGTTGTGTTCTAACCATAACCGCTTTGGTATGGAAAGAACTGTCATGGAAACCACCATGGAGGATACGACGGTTTGGAGTTGAAGATATTGGTCGGCGGTTTTGGGATCTAATTTCGATTTTCTTCGATGATTTTACTATGTTGGATATGGCGTTACCATGGAATCAACCACCATGGAAACCGCTATGGAGGGGACGAGGATTTGGAGCGGAAGATGCAATCTCCTTGTTGTATGGCGATATTCGTACAGTCGTTGAAAATTGGCAATCTCAAGTCTTTTTCTATCGAAAGATTCAATAAATTGGGTTCTTCTTCGAAGAATATTTTTAGCTCTTACTTGGGGATGTGTCAATGACATACAACAGGAGAAAAGATGGATCATAGCCAAAGAAAATCGCATCATATCAAATGCGATTATGAGGAAAGAAAGTGTGGACACTCCAGCGAGAAAAACTCCGAAAAAAGAATCGTTAAAACCCATTTTCGTTGTTTTATTGTTTTGTATGTTTAATTTTATGTATTGTTGTTTTATGTAACTTGATTTTCATACTAATAAAAATAGATGTTAAAAAAAAAAATACAAGTATAAACTTTAATCAATGTAAACCGGGCTAAACCAAGTATAACCAGATCTTATAATCCAATATTTAATCAATGTAAGCGCCAAGATATGAGATATGAATCCAGAAACAAACAAAACCCAGTTGTAGATCGTCTACTATCAGGACATACATCCCAATCTGAGTCAGAAAAACCTTTGAGTTGAAAATCAGAAGCATCGGAAGAGAAGAAAAGACATTTTCCAACAGTGCCTTTAATATAATGCAAGATTTTGTAGACATCTTTAAGATGCGCAGTGCGAGGAGCTGAGGAGTACTGACACATTTTATGAACTGCAAATGTGATATATGGCCTCGTGATGGTTAGATACATTAGACGACCAACCAAACTTCGATATAACTCCTTATCCTTAAGTAATTCACCATCACTCTTAGATAACTTACAAGTTTGGTTCCATTGGAACAGAAGAGGGCTTGCATCCCAATAACCCTATATAAGAGAGAAGTTCCAACGCATATTTTCTCTGACAAAGAGATATTCCAGCCTCAATACGAGCTACTTCAAGGCCAAGAAAATACTTCAAAACATCAAGATCTCGTAACTTGTATTGTGCTTGTAAATCCAACTTGACTTTACAAGCAGCTGCATCTGACGTACTGGCAATGATAATGTCGTCAACATAAACCATCCTTGCCATATAATCAACTCCATCATTCTTCACAAATAGAGTATGATCTCCATGACCCTTAATAAACCCCATGAGCAACCAAAGAATCAGAGAATTTTGTATACCATTGACGAGATGCTTGTTTGAGTCCATAAATGGATTTCTTGAGTCTACAAACAACATTTGATGGCAAAGATTCCCCCTTTCGTGATGCATATTCAGGCTGTAATTTCATATAATTTTTTTCATCCAAATCCCCATTCAGAAACGCATTAGAAATGTCTAGTTGGATAAGAGTCCATTTCTTCTTTGCTGCACTAGCCCAGAGAAATTTTATTGTAGCTACTGGTGAGAACGTTTCTATAAAATATAATCCTTCACGCTGAGTATATCCATTTGCAACCAAACAAGCCTTATACCTCTCAAGGCTACCATCTGCATTGAATTTTAGTGTAAAAACCCATTTGCAGCCTACTGCCTTCTTCCCTGGAGGCAGAGTAGTAATATCCCAAGTATTTGTTGATTTCATAGCTCCAATCTCAACATCTACTGCTTGACACCACTCTCTGGAATCCTTAGCCTCATCAAATGAATTGGGAATAAGAATTTTGGTGATGTTATTTATGAAAGCGAGCTGAGAAGGAGATATTTGAGAATATGAAAGTGATGATGAGATATGATATGGGATATTAGACTGTAAAGAATAACAATGTTAGTCTCTTAAATGAGCATGAATTTTATTAGTTCGGTGAGAAGAAATAGGAATGATGGATTGAGATGATGATATAGGGGATGAAGAAATTTGTGTTTATGGAATAGAAGAAGAACCAGGAGGTATAATTGAAGGCAGGTGTTCCAGAGAGTTGAAGAAATCAGATGTTACCTGAGAAATTTTCTCTGATGCAAAAGGGAATATTTCTTCATGGAATAGGACATTTCTGGAGATGAATATGTTGTTAGTCTCCAAATACAGTAATTTATACCCTTTATATCCAGATGGATATTCCAAGAAGACGCAAACTTTCGAACGAGCTTCAAATTTATGCTTTTGTTTTGGTGAAGTGGAGACATAACACAAGCAGTCGAAAGTTCTGATTTGATGATAATCAGGAAACTTACTTGTGAGAATCTCGTATGGAGTCTTAATGAGCAATGATATATCATGGTTTTTACCCTGTTTAGACCATGATATAAGTCCTTTTTATAGAGTCTTTCTAGTGTTTTGTAGTGTTTTAGAGTCTTTTACAGGTCTTAGCACGTTTGGAGTATTATTGGAAGTATTGGAGCTTTCTGGAGCAGTTTGGAGCAGAAGCTAAAGATCGTGTTGCTGAGTACCTGATTTCACGGCCAGTATCGATCGATACCCCCTGGTATCGATCGATACCCATCGCAGCAAGTCATGACCCGCAAATATTCCAAGACTTGAAGAATTCCAAAAGTACCCAGAAGTCTTTGATAATTACAAGAAGACCCCAAGTCGTGATTTAGGTTATAAATAGGAGTTTTCAGCCATCTGTTTAGGCTATGCTTTTTATTACTTTGGTTTAAGACAAGTCTGATTTCCCTTCGTCCGAGATCAGATCTTTAAACCTTCTTTGATTATTTATTTGATGATTTATTCAGTTATGTCTATTGATTCAATTGCCATGTCTGAGTAGATCCACTTTAGGTTTGGGGTTTTCTCATAAAGGATTTCTTTGAATGTTAGGTTAATTATCTGTTTAGGATTCACCATCTGAATTATAGTTCTTCGCTTAGGTTGTGTTCATAGCTAATTCTAGGTTGACGAATCTAGAACTTAGATCTTAGGATAATTGATTAGGCACGACAGTGCAATTAATTACATGATAAAACCTAGGTGAGCAAATTGATTACTCGCAAAGAAATTTGGTTTAATTGATTTGTGAACATATCAAACCTGTTATTAAAGGTGATTTAGACTTTAGGATTCGCAAAGAGATTTGGAATTTCTAGGATTTAGATTTAGATAGTTTTCGCAACGACAGTTGGTTAATTATACTTTAGTGATTTGAGTTCTAGAACTGCGATAAATCTGAATCATGTTAGTTAGTTTATCTGCATTCATTGATTTCCTGAGAAAAACCCTGGGCCTATATTTTCCTGATTGAATACAACTCTTTTATTTTCTGCACTGCTTTTAATTACATATATTAGGCATAGCTTAATTCTATTCTATACAATCTATTGTGCGTTTCTGTGAGTCTTCTGTGGTTCGACCCCTAGCTATATTACAACTACTGCTTTAGTACTATTAGGGTATTAAATTGAGCATATCAATTTTGGCGCCGTTGCCGGGGACTCAATTCGCCATTAGATTTTAGTTTAGAATTTCGACTAAGTTCGTCGGTATCGATCGATACTCACTAGTATCGGTCGATACTCCCTAGTATCGGTCGATACTCCGGCGATTTCTTTGTTGGTATCGATCGACACCACTTTGTATCGATCGATACTCAACGTATTTTTCTGGTTACTTACGTGCTTTGCTTAGTGTTTTGTTTGCAGGTGTATGCCTGTTCGTGAAAC
>PKML01013385.1:474325-571913 GCA_002933935.1 Eutrema yunnanense | reverse complement strand
TATCCAGCCTAAAGGGCGTTACAGTCAAGCTATTGACGTTAAACGAGCGCTTGGTGGGAGGCAACCCACTGGTGAGTCTGTTTTTGAGTCGTTTTTGTTTTTATTTTCGTTCGTATTGTGTTTATGTCAGGATAAACAAGGAGCAACTCGAAATCGCCTAAGCATCGATCGATACCCCACTGGTATCGATCGACACCGATCGCAAAAATACGGTTCGTCAAGTTGATTTACGCCTGGTATCGATCGATACCAGGCTGTGTGTCGATCGACACTCGACGTTCCAGGAAGGTAACTTCTTGTTTCTCTTCGTTTCTTCTATTGTTTTGTCTTCTTTTACCTACTCTAGGCTAGATAACACTGGGGACAGTGTTGTTCAAGTCTGGGGGAGTTGTCTGCTGACATTGTGTTTGTTTTTCTGAGAGTCAGTTGTTTTATCGAGTCAAAATTGTGTTATTGAGTCAAAACCTGTTGGAGATTATGAACATGTGCTTGAACCTATTGATTTGATTTTGTTTTTGAGTGCACAGTGTTACAGGATCAGTTCTAGATCGACTAATGAAAAATCCAAAGACTGACCAGTTGACTAGAAAACATCCATGTTTCCAGCAGAGTTCTTCTGAAGCCTGAGCCAAAATTTTGCACTTCATCAATGTGGTTAGTATTTTAAGAGCTTGATTCATCATTCATATCTGATAAAGGAACCAATGTGTTTAGAGTTGTGGTATCTCTCTCCCCTGTTATAAGTTGGTAGATAAGAGCATAAAAGATTGAAATGATTTTCTTCTGAGTAGAGGGTTAGGAAAATTTCCAGCGATCCCATTATTCTACTTAAGAGGGGATGATCACACAGAGGATTGGAAGCGAGGTTAGGATTTTCCTATGATGCCATTATTCGCCTACATCCTTTGATACATTTAGAGGGAAGAACCGAGGATTTGGTGGCAAACACCATCAATACTCGCGTCTCATACCTTGAAGTGTATATGCTAAGCTGAAAATAAAAAAAATAATGAGAACATAATAAGAAATAAGTATGGGGGAGAGAAATTGATACAAAAAGTGTGAAAAAGGGTGGTTCTTTGTCAAGATATTGTTTGGTAAAGAGTCTAGAAGGTTCTTGAATATTAACTGCAGCGATGAAACTGGCGATGAGGGCTTTACTTGAACAATGTTGTGGGATTTTGTGTGGAGTCTGGAAAAGCTGCGAATGTCTACGGAGAAGTACATGGTGGTTAGATCAAAAGCTGATCAGGTGACATTTGGGTGCTTGGAAAAAGGGTCATTTCGATGGTTCATGAACAGGTGAGTCTCCGCGTTTTCAAACCTCTTTCTCTGTTTAGTCTTTTATTTGCTTGAGGGCAAGCAAAGGCTAAGTCTGGGGGGAGTTGATATATCATGGTTTTTACCCTGTTTAGACCATGATATAAGTCCTTTTTATAGAGTCTTTCTAGTGTTTTGTAGTGTTTTAGAGTCTTTTACAGGTCTTAGCACGTTTGGAGTATTATTGGAGCTTTCTGGAGCAGTTTGGAGCAGAAGCTAAAGATCGTGTTGCTGAGTACCTGATTTCACGGCCAGTATCGATCGATACCCCCTAGTATCGATCGATACCCATCGCAGCAAGTCACGACCCGCAAATATTCCAAGACTTGAAGAATTGCAAAAGTGCCCAGAAGTCTTTGATAATTACAAGAAGACCCCAAGTCGTGATTTAGGTTATAAATAGGAGTTTTCAGCCATCTGTTTAGGCTATGCTTTTTATTACTTTGGTTTAAACCTTCTTTGATTATTTATTTGATGATTTATTCAGTTATGTCTATTGATTCAATTGCCATGTCTGAGTATATCCACTTTAGGTTTGGGGTTTTCTCATAAAGGATTTCTTTGAATGTTAGGTTAATTATCTGTTTAGGATTCACCATCTGAATTATAGTTCTTCGCTTAGGTTGTGTTCATAGCTAATTCTAGGTTGACGAATCTGGAACTTAGATCTTAGGATAATTGATTAGGCACGACACTGCAATTAATTACCTGATAGAACCTAGGTGAGCAAATTGATTACTCGCAAAGAAATTTGGTTTAATTGATTTGTGAACATATCAAACATGTTATTAAAGGTGATTTAGACTTTAGGATTCGCAAAGAGATTTGGAATTCCTAGGATTTAGATTTAGATAGTTTTCGCAACGACAGTTGGTTAATTATACTTTAGTGATTTGAGTTCTAGAACTGCGCTAAATCTGAATCATGTTAGTTAGTTTATCTGCATTCATTGATTTCTTGAGAAAAACCCTGGGCCTATATTTTCTTGATTGAATACAACTCTTTTATTTTCTGCACTGCTTTTAATTACATCTATTAGGCATAGCTTAATTCTATTCTATACAATCTATTGTGCGTTTCTGTGAGTCTTCTGTGGTTCGACCCCTAGCTATATTACAACTACTGCTTTAGTACTGTTAGGGTATTAAATTGAGCATATCAAGCAACAACTGAGAGAGAGTCCTGTTGATAAGGAAAACCGTTGTAAGAACACAATCTCCCGAATGAGATAAGGGAATCTGGGATTGGAATAACAAAGATCGAGCAACATTCATTATATGTTGATGCTTCCTCTCAATGACAGAGTTATGTTCTGGTGCCTCAGGACAAGAGTGAAAAGCAACAATATCATTTCTTTGATATAACTCCGTAAAGCGTAATTCAGATGCATTGTCAGCTCTGACAGATTTAACTTTCACTCCATACTGATTTTCAACCATTTGTAGAAATGCAGGAAACACTGTTAACACCTCATTCTTTGATCTAAGAAGATAAACATAGGTTGAACGTGAATGATCATCGACAATTGTCAAAAAATATTTGTGTCCATCAACTGTAGCAACTGAGAATGGTCCCCAAATATCAATATGTAATAGTTAAAAAACTGTATTACAAATATTGTTTTCAGATACAAATGATAACTTGCACTGCTTTGCCAGATGACAAACATGACAAAAAGCAGGCTTCTTATTCTTGTGCTTTGTAGTTCCCAAAGCAGCTGAGATTGTATCCAAACGAGAAAATGACGGGTGACCAAGTCGCTTATGCCAAACTCCAACATTAACTACTGCATTTACTGAGATTTGATTCTCCTGAGTTTCCAGCACATACAAGTTAGCTATCCTTTTACCGTGACCAATCCTCAAGCCCTTGGTAAGATCCTGAATTTCACAAGAATAGGGATCAAAGATTTCACAAGAATAGAGATCAAAGATGACTCTAGAACCCAAATCAGAAGTCAAAGAACTTATACTGATCAGGTTCAAACGAAATTCAGGGATGAATAAGACATTTTTCAGAATGATGTCCTTATTGATCTGAATAGTTCCTATTCCACCAATTTGTACAGTATAACCAGATGGAAGATTTACTGCACTGATAACTGAAGTATCCAGGGAGGCAAATAACGATCTATCATGAGACACATGATGTGTGGCTCCTAAATCAATCACCCATGTGTTTTGAGATAGTGCATTCTTGGATACATTTAGAATACCAACAAAGCAATAAGTGGAAGGAGAGAATTCAATACCAGAAAGAGCATGTATGTTGGGATAATCATTAGCATTAGAAGTGCTAGCTTCAGTTGGTTTGTTCACACTCTGATTATGAAGTTGAGAACTGAATAACGCAATGAAATTCTGAATCTGATATGTTGTAAGATTGCCTATGAGACCTTCCATACCAAAAGTTGATTTAACCTCTGACAAAGGAGAAAGAGCAATTTGAGCAGTAACATGTTGTATTTTCTGAAACTTCTCAAGAGATTGTTTCCCTTTTGGAGTAAATCCTGGTCGAAAACCATGTTTCTTGTAGCAACGTTCAACAATATGACCAACTATGTGACAATGAGAACAAATGGGACGCCCTTTATTTGGACCATCTTGAACATATCAAGTCACAGGTTGATTCATCCCAGAAACCATATCTTCAGAAACTTGAAATGCAAGAGGAGTGACAAGGGAAGAGAATCCTTTCTGACTATCATCCTAATCGAGCATATTATACACCTCAGCGAGAGTTGGGAGTGCTTTCTTTGCAATGATCTGACAACGAATGATAGCATAAGATTCATTCAGGCCAGCTAGAAACTTCACAATCTTAGCTCTCTCTGCCTTCAATTGCAGACGAGTAGCTTTAACACAAATACAAGGATCATCTGGTTCTTCAGTGTTTGCCAACTGATCCCACAGAGTCTTCCAATTAGTGTAGTAATCAGAGAGAGACATTGAACCTTGACAGAAATCTTGAATTTGTTGAGTTAACATGAAAGTGTGTGGAAGATTAGTCATATGGAACCGATCATATAGATCACGCCATATATCTTGAGCATCATTCATACGCAACACACTACGATAGATCTGAGGTGAGACTGAGTTCAGTAACCATGATTTCACCATGCTATTACACCTAGACCAAAGACGGAAATTGATATCCGATTCAACGGGACGAGGCAATGTTCCATCTATAAATCCGGTCTTATTCTTAGCATCTAAACCAATAAGCATATCAGCTTTCCAGTCATCATAGTTCGTGCCATCAAGACGAAGAGAGATGATGATCAAACATGGGTGATCAGCGCTGTGCATAAAGAAAGGAGACTGAGTCGGATCCATGGATTCCGGTATCGTAAAAACTCGCGAAGCTCCGATCGGAAGATTATCATTGATCGGAGGAGAATTCGAAGGTGAGCTAGTCACAGTGGTGGATCGCGACGATTTGCGAGGAGTATTCGCAACATAACTTGTCGAAGCATTTGATCGAGTGGGTCGGCGAGGAATCTTCTTCAACGACACCATTGGAACTCAGATTTGATCAATAGAAAACGAAATCGAGCTCAGAAATGGTAGAATCGAAACAAAATTAGAAGAAATTTGAGCTTGAACCTGGCTATGATACCATATTATGAAAGGAAGAAGATGAGAGAAAGGAAGAAAATAATCTCGTTTATTAATTGTGTTAATCTGTACAATTCAATGTAAAATGTATTATATACAAGTATAAACTTTAGTCAATGTAAACCGGTCTAAACCAAGCATAACCAAATCTTATAATCTAATTGGTTATGGGTTTCGATTTTGTGCAGGACTTGTTTTGTTGGTGTTGAAGTATTTGGGTGTTTTTACAAAAAAAAAAGCAAAAATTACCCCTTTTTCATAGTTCGTTGAAACAAAGCTTCAGATTTCTTACAAAACCCTTATCTGATTCAGCACTTTTGATCAGAGATTTTGAGTGGGTTTTGCTGTTTTCCTGGTATTACCTTTTTTCATAGTTCGCTGAGACAAAGCTTGAGATTTCTTACAAAACCCTCGAAAATTCTTACAAAATCCTATTGAAAACGATCCATCAGAACATGTTTTATGCTTAGGATCGATCAACTGGAAGATCTCGTGGATTTGGATATGTCACTTTTGCTTCAGCTGAAGATGCAAAGGTAAAATAACTGGTATCATTTTTGTTTCATTGGTGAATGCTTTTTCAATTTGCAAATATGTTTTATTGTTTGATATTTTTGATACTTGTAGTACGCTTTGAAAGGTGAACACATTTTACGGAACAAAATCTTGGAAGTAAAAGTGGCTAAACCAAAGGTTGGTTTCATGGATTTTCTTAATCTAATAAGAAATTAGTTATCTCCAATAATCTTTGTCCAAGAGGGTTATGTTTGTGACAGGAAGAGATGAGACAGCCTGCAAAAAAACTGACTAGGATTTTTGTTGCTCGAATCCCTCCATCAGTCTCACGTAATCCAATTTGCTTTAGAGTGTTATTATTTTTGAGAATGTTTTCTAATAGCTGTAGAAAATATAAGCATTCATTGACTTATCTTATACAAACCATTTTGAGGGGTATGGGGAAATAACAGACTTATACATGCCTAAGGTAATCTATTATTCTCTAAAGCTTTCTGTTTTGTGATTTCAGATTTAGTAATTAGTAGAGGATCTGATGGCACACTCATGATCTGGGAGGTACAAGTTGCTGTTGATCGGGGTGTTGTGATTGCATCCAAACTTATCTTCTTATTATGTACTTGTGTATCTTTGTGATTTAGGTCTTTTGTAATACTTTGATATATTGTAATACTTTGAATATCAATAAATATGTCATTTCTCTTTTGCCGTAAAACTATTTACGATGGATAGTTGAATACAAAAATTAAACCGTTGAACACTTGCAATGGCAAGTTGAATAAAGGAAAAAAATGACGTGGATTAAATTTTGTTGAAAGAATTCAACATATTGAATCCGTAAAAGAGGAGACAATACATGACATGTGGCGCTCATTGATTGGGAAAAGAAATTGTTTTTAATTAAAATATGGATTGAGACACGTATTGTGTTTTTATTGGTTGTTGAGATTCTTGATATTTTATTTTCATCCGAATTATTTGAGATCAATTATCTCATAGTAAATTTATTTATTTTTTATTATTTTTTATACCAAAATTCATCATTTTTCATACTCTATAAATAGAGACTTGTTTCATTTGATTTGGACACATAAAAACACGTTTTTTACTATAATTTTTCTATTAGTCTCCAATAAACTCTTGTTTATATCTTTACTAGTCTTTTTAGTGAAATGGATCCCAACAATAACCCTTTTAACAACCAAAATTCTACTAATTACCCTTTTAACTACCAAAATCACAACAATTATCAATTTCAAAATCAATATTCCAACCAACCCCAAAATATATCAAATTATGAGATTTTAAAGTCTCTGTGTGTGATTAAGAACTTTATTGTTTGTGAGTTGAGTTTATTGTACGAATTAAGTTATGTGTGTTTTATTAGTTGTGTTGTGTGTTTATTCGTGTATTGTATTGAATTTTAAGTTTTTCGTAATTATTTTTGTTTTAATAGGGACTATCTTTATTTCTCGTTTTTATTAGTTGCAAAAAAAAAAATTGTAGTTAAAAATATAAATTAAAAAAGAAAAATATTTTTAAAAAAATTAACTCTTAAGTATTTTAATTTAATTTCATTGAGAATTGTTATTGGGTAGAGTATAACATTAATAATGTAGAGTATAAAAATAGTGGGGTATAGTGTCATAAAAATAGTGGGATAGAATGTTATATTCTAATAAAAATTAACTCTTAAGTATTTTAATTTTATTTATTAATGTTATATTCTATTAAGAATATGAAATAAAAATAGTGGGGTATAGTGTTGAATTTTATTAAACAAAACCATTGTAGAGAATAAAAATTGAGTGGATGTTGAATTATTAGGTGGAAGAGAGAGAAGATGATGTGGAGTGTTAAAGAGAAAACATAAGGTGTTGAATTTGTAAGCCATTGCACATAGTTTAAGAACAAGCGTAGCTTAATAAAAAATTCATATCATCCCAGAATGTTGTGAATTATAACATTAATAACAAAATCCAAGTGTTATTGTATTCTATACAATTGCAGACAAAAATGCGCTATATTAAATTATGATACGATAGCAATGTCTAAAACCGTTATCGAAATTGGTGGACCTATTATCGCGGGCGATGATAAAGAATTTATTAAAACGCCATCGTATAGTTAGATAGCGTTTTTCGGTGCTAAGAATGCCCGTTTTTCTTGTAGTGAGTTTATCGAGAAACCAGAAAATGGAGTCGGGAACTGAGATAGGGACCAGACTTCTTGAGCTATCGGACATGTAAACAACACATGACATATGCTCTCTGAAGCTAAACACATGATGGACATGAAGAATCAACCTGTATTCCTCTTGTTTGTAATCTCTCAATTACCGCTAGTGCTCCAGCCAAGGATTTCCACATAAAGTGACGAATTTTGGGAGCAGTTTAAGCTTCCATAGATTTTTTTCATCAAAGTCTCCTAAAAAACACCACTCAACTCAATCGTACGTCTTTGACATATCCGTTTTGATGGCCATAAAATTCTCCATGACCGATATATTGGTGTGAAGGCCTTACATATCATGTGCCACAAAACGACAATAGAAAAAGCTCAGCCGATTAATCAAGAGAAAACTGTAAATTAAACTGTTACCTTGAAGATCGTTTTTTGGAATTGTCAGGGGTTACAAGCACCGTTAAAGAAGGAAATATTATAGGAACTTTGTCGTTTTGTTTATCGTGACTTATTATTTCTATGTGAAACTCTAAATAAGTGTGATATAGTTAGAGATGTTTGTGTATTTTTAGGATTTAATTTCGTCATTTCCGTTCCTCCTAATGGCATAAGTGGAGGAATATCTATTCTATGGAAAAAGCAGTAGTTATTAATAAGCTTTTCCAATCTGTAAGGATGATTGATGTATTTGTGGAATTTAATGGCATGAATTTCTATTTGTCGTGTGTCTACGGTGATCCCGTGCAAACAAATAGACATGATATTTGGGAAAGAATAGAAAGAATTGGAACTACAAGAAATGGGTCTTGGCTCCTTGTTGGAGACTTTAATGAAATCTTGGCTAATGTTGAGAAGGAAGGTGGCCCTCTTCGCGATGAACAAGCCTTTCAAGATTTCAGAAACATGTACAATACATGTGATTTATCGGACTTTAGGTATAAGGGTAATCGTTTTTCTTTGGTTGGGCAACGTGGAAGACATACTGTGAAATATTGTCTTGATCATGTGATTGTGAATTCCGAATGGCTGGCAACATTTCCTGCATATAAAGCGGAATTTATGCGGCTTTATGGTTCTGATCATCGACCTGTTGTCACAAAAATTGCCTTCGTAGAAGAAAATCCTAGAAAGCCTTTTAGATTTGACAAGAGACTGCTGCAATTCAAAGAATTTAAAGAGTATGTCAATCAGGGATGGAACTCAACTAATCTAAATCATAATCATTCCATCTTAGATCGTATCTGGGAGTGTCGACGTTCAATGGGCAGTTATCGGAAAAAATTCAGACTAAATTCATCAAAAAGAATAGAAGAGTTGCAAATTGAGATGGAATTTGCTTTGTTATCAAATGGTTCATACCGGGATTCAATTCCACAAATTCGAAAAGAGCTTGTTCAAGCCTACCGCGATGAAGAAGTTTATTGGCAGTTAAAGAGTCGAAATTCATGGCTTAATTTGGGTGCTAGAAATACACGTTTTTATCAAGCCTGTACAAAAACTCGTTTTTCCAGAAATAGAATCCACGCTATATCAGATTCAGATGGAGTCATTTATCAAGGGGATTATGATGTGGGTAAGCATGCTAAAGATTATTTTCAGAAGATATACAAAAGCGACAATAATATTGTGTTACCTCAGATTTTCTCTGAATTCACTCCAACAATATCCGATGAGATATATTCGTCAATCACAAGAGAATTTACAGATTCTGAAATATATGACGCTGTTTGCAATATTGGAGCTCATAAAGCATCATGGCCAGATGGTCTTACAGCTCATTTTTATCAAGAATGCTGGGACATCGTCGGTAAGGATGTCATTACTGAGGTACAATATTTCTTCCAGACGTCAAGGCTGAAACAGGGTATAAATCATACAAATATTTGTATGATACCGAAGATCGAAAAACCCAAAACTTTATCAGATTATCGACCAATTGCTTTATGCAATGTTCTATATAAAATAATATCAAAACTTCTAGTTACTCGATTAAAGTCATCTCTACATAAGATTGTATATGAATCCCAAGCAGCATTTATTCTGGGACGTCTAATATCCGATAATGTGATGATAGCACATGAACTCATGCATTCATTGAAATCAAGAAAAAGAGTTTCCCAAACATATATGGCGATTAAAACGAATATGAGTAAGGCTTATGATCGCGTTGAATGGTGTTTTCTTGAAGAAACTATGCGTGCTTTTGGATTTTCAAATTTGTGGCTTGGATGGATAATGGCCATAGTTCGCTCTATTAGCTACTCGGTAGTGATCAATGGAAGTCCTCAAGGGCACATTACACCTGAAAGAGGATTGCGGCAAGGGGATCCTTTATCTCCATATCTTTTTATTTTATGTGCTGACGTTATGAGTCATCTTCTAGATGTCAATGTTCGGAAAAAGAATATCAATGGAATTAAAGTCGGAAATGGGGTTCCTGCTATCACGCATCTTCTTTTCGCCGATGATTCTTTATTTTCTTGCATTCACTACAGGAAAATCGAGTATTGTTAGCGGACGAAAAACACTATTTATCTCTATCGTAGCGTTATTAGAAATGCTCTATCATCGACCGCGACAATAGGTCCGAGACCTAACATAGCGGTTTTTCGTTATGCTACCGTAGTATTTTTTACAATAGCGTTTTATTTAATGCAATTATAATTTCTATAATAGCATTTATTTTTTGTTATTATTAATTTCATTTACGTCATAATTGAAACTTATATTGTAGCATTTTAACATGGGCAAATTGCTGTTTTTACCCCAAAATTTCGTTTTATGACAAAAATACACCGTCCTTTCAATCAAATGATGCGCTACACTTTCAGGGTGGAAAATTACAGTTAGCCCCTTATGACCAAACAAAAAAGGCGAAACAGCTATTACCCCCTTATTACCATCTTACCTCTCTAAAACAGCGCTCTCTCTCTCTCCCTCGCCTCTCTAGCTCTCTCGCCCGCTAAAGCTCCACCGGCGACTTCTCTCCGCTCCAGTCTCTCGCATCTCTCGCCGTTAACCTACGGCCTCTCCATTCTTGCCGGTTGTTGTAGTGGTAAGCCGGCACGTGGAAGCGGCGGGACGAGTCGGCTATGGTCGTCTCCACCACCAGCAACTGCAATGGTGCGGTACGGATTTTTTCTCATTTTCGATATTCGTTTGATGAATAAATTTGAATTTTTCGACTAATTTCAAACAGTTTCCTTATAATTTGTAATTTACAAACAGTTTCATTGTTCGTTATTTAAACTATGGAAAACAAAAACAGAAGAGAGTACTGTAGATTGATTTTGGTAGTGTGATTAGCCTCTAAATCTTCATTTGTTGTGTCAATAACTATATAAGATTTGTGATAGGAGTTTATATATTTAGAGGCTCATAATTTTTGGGTTGAAGCAGAGTGAAGGTGACAAGAAAAGACAGAAGATAGATGAAGTGTGTTATGGGAAAACGGAAGCAGGATCGTCGCCGGAGATGAAAATGGATCAAAAGAGTAATGAATGATGATATATATATATATTATATAACTCTCTTTCTTTGGCTGAATGAGTAAAAATTTGATTTGGAGTAAAGTCTTAACATTTTCTTTTGGTTTTGGCAGGCGAGAAGAGAAAAGATAAGCGAACGGATGAAAATCTTGCAAGATCTTGTGCCCGGATGTAACAAGGTATATCATAAACTTTTGCAATTAGATCTCTTTAAAGAGTGCTAACAGTAGAGCTTTTTATATTTTTGCAGGTTATTGGAAAAGCACTTGTTCTAGATGAGATTATCAACTATATACAATCATTGCAACGTCAAGTTGAGGTAAAAGCCTCTCTTCTCTATTGTTTGTTACTTTACATACATGTGTGTTTCGTAAGACTCGCTTGTGATTTTCAGTTTTTATCGATGAAGCTCGAAGCAGTCAACTCAAGAACGAACCCTGGCATTGAGGTTTTTCCACCGAAAGAGGTGATGAAACCGTTGTGATTCTCACGATCCCTCTACTCAATATTCTCCTTTTTTTTTTTACAAAAACACTACATGTTCCTATCGATATTCTTGGGTAGGAGTCTCCATGTTTATGTGGTTGCTCATCCTCTGTGGGTCTTTAAAGTTCCCTAAGAATTGCAATTATTGAAGGCAAATCTATCATTTCAGTTGTTGAGCTTAAAGACAAAACTCGAGAGACTGTTATGGTTGGCTAATCTCTGTTGTTTTGGTAAAACTCGATCAGTTTGGTCAGCAAGCGTTTGAGAATCCAGAGATGCAGTTCGGGTCGCAGTCTACAAGGGAATACAGCAGAGGAGCATCACCACAGTGGTTGCATATGCAGATAGGATCAGGTGGCTTCGAAAGAAGATCCTCATAAAGAACAACAAACACGTTCTTCATTATAAAATTTATCTCATCATTCTTACCAAGCTCCATTCTTTTACTTGCATGTTGTCACACATCACACTAAATAAAAATATAAAGATATGTTGATATGCCTCGAATCTGATTGCAATAGCACAGAAATCTAGCAATTTTTAGGAAGCAGTCACACATGACTGTAGACTATTCAAGTAGTCGCACATGATTGCCTTGTAAATTAAAGAAGCAGCTTACTGTTTTCACATATACGATACGAAGAGCCCTCTTTGTCTATATATCCCATATATATAGTCGTCTTCTTCGAACGATGATCACGCCGGACTAGTCGGGTAGTCTTCGAAGAATCACAAACCGTTCTTACAACAACATCGATAAAGCTCTCATAAAGATGGTGTTTCAGGCTACAATTTATCAGAACTAGCACACGTAATTAATCAAATTAAAAAAAAAGGAAGAAAAAGAAGTAACTAATCTTGTGTCTATATAATACAACCCCATCACCTAAGGCATCACATTTTATATATGAAGACACTCAAAGCCACCAACATGCATGTAAACGCATTTCCATCACTAAGGGAAAAAAAGACTGCAATAGAAGTCTGATAAAGACGAATCAGACTGCACAAGAAGTCTGATAAGAAAAATGCATTTTCAGATTATACCTGTCTCCATCGAAATGAACGCGTGACTTCTTCGCGAAGTCTGATTCTTAATAGAAAAACAACATTAGCGATCTTAATGGAAATATCAGAATTCTTCGCGAAATATGATTCTATTAGCCACATTGCCAGAATTATTAAAAAATTATTTAAAAATAATTACCAAACATAAGCATGTAAAACTAACGCAGGAGGAACATATACAACTAACACACATATAAAAAATTTAAAATCAACGAAATTCATCACAAATATACAAAACAAAACGGTTTTGAAAAATTTGTAATTCCAGACTGCCAAAGAAGTCTGACAAACAAAACGTCAGACCTCTATGGCAGTCTGAAAAATAGGGTATTTTTGCAATTAGAATGTTACAAAGCAGACTGCGGATGCCGTTTGACGAAAAGTTATCAAAGCAGACTTGTACCGCAGTCTGACAAAAAAGTATTTTTGCAATTGACCCAAACTTTGAGTTTTTTGTCAGACTGCATTAGATGTCTGAGAAAAAGAAAAATGTATTTCTGCAATTGACCAAAAATTTGACTTTTTTGTCAGACTTCACGGAGAAGTATGGCGTTTGTCAGACTTCTCTTGCAGTCTGAAAAAATTATAGGGTAGTTTTGCAATTGACCGAAGTTTGACTTTCGTTCTCAGACTTCCAGGGCAGTCTGAAGAAATCCTTCAGACTGCGATAGAAGTCTGACATAAATTGGTGTATTTTTTGCGTTGACCAAAATCTTCGATATCAGACTTTTTTAGCAGTCTGAAAGATTTCATCATTTTCAGACTGCCATAGAAGTCTGAAATTTTTACTTCCTATTCAGACTGCCAAAGAAGTCTGATACTTTTTTCCTCATTTTGGTCAACTTTTGAAAAATTTCGGTCAATTACTACCAGTACCCTGTTTTTTTTTCAAACTTCTGATTCCGTCTGAAAAAACAGTCAACTTCCGATCAAAGTCGCTCATTTTTCCATCATACTGGATATGAATTCTGAATAAAAAGTCAAGTTTTCGGTCAATTGCAAAACTACCCTATGCCTCGATTAGAGGATTTTTCTTGATTTTTTTGTTTTCAAAGGAAATTAGCAGACTTCAATTTTAATCTGAATATTTAAAAGTCAATTGCAAAACTACACTCTCGTTGACCATATGGGTTTCATCAGACTTCATGGGAAGTCTGAAATCGCGAAACAGATATGAAAATCTGCGAATCATGTGAAAAATCATCTAAATCCGGTTTTGAGCTCGTTTTTACCTTCGTCAAGCGCCCATAACTTCTAGTTACACCGATACCCAACAAACCCAACAATTTTTATGCAAGAATAACCGAAATCGCAAAAGATCCGAAATTTAACGTTTTTAAAACGTGAAATAGAGAGTTTTTTGGATGAAATTGGAGAGGAAATAGGAGAATAGAAAGTTGTGAACTCTAATATAGAGGTTTAATGGCTCGAAATTGGTTGCGTGAGGCATTAGGAGCTCAAATTTGGTTGTTAATGGTGGTTGGGTGAATTGGAGAAGATGGCAGTTTCGTAATTAAGTTAGATCTGAAAGTTTTTTTTTGTCTTTTGAAAAAAACGTTAGACTCTAATAGCAGTCTGAGTAATGGCATTTGCGTGAATACCCAGACTCTTAAAGGACAATTCGTGGGATTCTGAAAAAGAGGAGAGAAAGTTGGTATTTTTAGTTTTGACTTCAAATTGTAGGGTATTTTTGCAAATATGCCTTTTAACATTTGCAATAATTTGATATGTTATCTTTTGTTCGTGTTGAGGACCTGGACAATATTATTTGCTATATTGGAAAACGGTTATTTTGGATCAATAACATACCCACATTCATAAAGCCAACCATGTTTTACTTAAAGCCAAACTACCTAGTCTCAAACAACAAGTACTATAAATTAATACAGAATACAAACAACAAGTACTATAAATTAATACAGAATACAAACACAAGTTCAATGTTTCAAATGAAAACGAGTTTGTCATTAGGCCAAGCCATAGTAGTACCTAAAGCATCAGCAATGAATTCAATTTCTGAATTTGGTCTCCAAACCGGCGCATCTCCAATCTTAGAAACATCTACCCATACATTGCTTGCATTGGGACCCAATGGGACAAAATGAACTCTACCTTCTAGATTTGTAGAACAAACTCGGCCTTCTGCAACCTTGTTTCCTGATCCTTTGCAATCTAAGATGATGCACTTCTTCTTTATACTCTTGCTGGTATCAGAGCTGTTACTTACACTCTAGCAAACAAAATTCCAGACAATTCATCTCAAGTCCATTACAACAACAATCCAACACATCATATTTAAGACTGAGAAGATTTAGAATCTTACCCCGGGTGATCTACTTTTTGCTACCATTTCCTCCCTGCTTGGTGGTAAATTAGCAAGTTGAACCTTATGAATAGGCCATGCTATGTTCTCATCAAGTGCGTCACCCATCACAAGCATTTCAGCACTTGGTCTCCATAGATATGCATCTTTCTTAACTACCAAATAAACCTTCACAATAGCAGCATTCGGACCCAGAGGAATGTTGTTTACCAGTTCTTTTGGGTCAGTTGTACACAGACGACCCTCAGCAATAATTTCATCATTCAAATTCCAAGCATAGATGTGGATTCTATCATCTGATACATTTGTAGCCTAAGGAGCGGTTCCAAAAAAAAACCAACTATAGATTAGTTATCAATTTATACATGTTTAGAATATAGACCAAGATATATAATTAAAAACTTTTACCGATGAACCATCAGTCTTATTATAAGGTGTGAAGTCCATTTCATTGTCCAAAATGAGCTTATCATTTGGTTATGCAATTTTGACTCCAACAGCTTGGCCAAGTGAGGTAACAATTGTCGTAGGCCTCCAAACATATGCTTCTACATCTGAAGCAAGTTTCACAAGAATATCAGCCGCATTAGGACCAAGTGAAATACGTCCAATCTTATACATTGGATCACATGAGCAGAATTCTCCTTCCCCAATAACAACATCATCTGGTGAACACCAATCCAAAATCTAACACCTAGGTCCTTTGCTAACATCACTGACCTCAGAATTAGAGACATCATCACGTTGTTTATGACAAAAAGAAGCAAATGAAAATTTAAAACCTTCAAATTGGTAACTTACAACATCAAACTTGATAATTAACTTACACTTTTACTTTGGGCAGCTAAGCCACGAACCACATCCTGCAAGTCTTCAACCTTGCTGAGCAATTCAGCTTGTTTAGATTCAAGCTTTTGCACATGTGAGTCTCTAGCCTGCATGAATGCTATCTTGGTAGCAGTAATCCCTCTGCTCATTCCTCTAATTCTCCCTGGTTTGTCTTTTCCTAACACTTGACTAACAACATCTTCTCTAACATTCATACTGGCGGTGGAGTCCATTTCACTATCGATTGATTTGATTTTCTCCTGATATATCAAATATATGAATTCAATTAGGATAAGCTAACAGAACTAATACATTCATAAGATTTTCTTACAATAGTCTCTTCAAATTCTGGCCTCACTGGTCTCCCATCTGAATGTGTGTGTCCTACTACCCAAACCTTACTCCTAGTCACCTTTGTAGGGTCTGAACTATTTTTCTTCTACAAGTAACAAAGAATATTGCTTATTACAAGTATCTAAAATCTTTCATCTTATTCTAATAGTGAATACTATAAATAACAGAATCATACCATATCATGAGCTAGGCGAACCATTCCTTTGCGGCTAGTGGTGTGGGGAATCTGAATCCTCCACAATTCACTGAATTTGTCACTTTGTACCTTCAAAATAAAACCAAACATTAAGATTACAAATCCCTAAACACAAACATCTACTTACAAAGAAGTTAAACCTAAACAACCTTAAAAGTTGTGTCTTTCCTACTCTTCACCCAATTCATCCACGCTGACACAGATTGGACGTTGCTTGGCTTTAAATTAATAAGTTGTTCCTTACTCCTTATATCTCACACAGCGGAAACAAGGCTAGATTTAGAAGCCCGCCATATACACCCCATCTGTTTTAAAACACTTTCTTTCTGCCAGTCTTCTTTCAAATTGAACCTCGCCTACAATAGTTTCAGAAGTTAACAAATATACACTTATAAGTAATGTAAAATACTTTTGTAAAAACTTAAAAATAGTACATGAATTTTCTCCCACGGTGTGTCTTTTGTCTGTTCATCGAGGCGCCTCTAATATTTAAGTAGTACTGGTACATGCTCCCTCACAAGAGGACCAAGGAAGGAGGAAAGTGTTATTGATATCTTCCCAACATGTTCACCCAAAGATATAAATTCAACTTCAACCTTGTCATCATGGTTTTTAGCCACTTTACTCATCCTAGTTGGTCCTCTTGTTTTCCTTTTCTTTGTCTATGACTGCTGTGTTTGACCTGGTTCAGTTGAATGTTGCATAGCTTCTTCTTCAATATGATTAGACATATCTTCCCCTGCTTCTTCTGGTCCTTCTTCTTCGTTTTCTTTTTCTTCTTCTTCTGATTCTTCTTCTTCTGATTATTCTTCTTCTGATTCTTCTACTTCATGTTCTTGTACTGCAGGCACTTCTTCAGAGGCAGGTTTTGTTGTAGGAGGCAGATCATCAGCTACAAGATGTTCAATTTCTTCAGCTGGATGATCATTTTGTACAACATTAACATTTTTCTTTGGTCTGCCTCTTTTCTTCAGGGACTGAATACTCGCATCAAAGCCTTGTTGACGCTTACTGCGGCGTGGAGCAACTTGAGCTCTCGTCTCCATCATATTGTTTCACCTGAAAGGCTGAAACTATTGTAAGCAATCAGAAAATAACAGCTAGTAATTAAAACAAACATCTAATAATTCTAGCTCTATTAATCAACTACTAGGACCCCTTCACAATCATCCCTAGCACAAAAACTCTCGTCATCAGAAGATTCATTCCCCAAATCTTCAATCTCCTGGATGGATATTGGTGCAGCAACAAAATCTTCATCTGTCTCTAACTCGTGATACTCTTTTGGTGGCGCCCTCATAACTACATACCAATGTGAGGAGTCATCTTCTCTGGAGTAAAACACTTGTTTTGCTTGAGAAGGCATGTATGGATCTAGGAGAAATGCTTATTGGTTTAAGTGGAGGTTCACAAGCGTAAAGCCATTTACACCATTTCCTTTATTGGCCCACTTACACTTAAATAATGGAACCTGGAACATGTGGTAGTCAAGCATTATGATCTCTTGTATCACTCCATAGTAAGAAACTATGTATGCCATATGTTTGGTATCTCGTTCGCTAGATCTACACATACTGAAAGCTTCATATGTTACTCCACTATTCTGAGTCTTCCGCTTTAAGTCCTCAGTGTGAAATCGATGTCCATAGATGATATACCCCTTATAGGTTTGAGCAATATGTCTTGGTCCAAATGCTAACCATCTCAGCTTTGACGAATGATCCTTTGAGTTAGTAGGGATCTGATGACAACAAAACAGAGAATATGATAGTGTTAATAACAATATTAGTGATTAAAAGAAAAAGAGATGTATGCATAACTTTGTTCATACCTTTTCTTTTACCCTTTGTGAAAACCTTTCCCCATGAAACTTCCATAAAAGAGTTTGATTTCTTCTGCAACGAACATCCTTAGCTTGCAAATCTTCCAAATGCATACTGATTTAAAAATTCCACAAGTAAGTATTCATGCACTAAAAGTAATCAACAACGGATGAAATTTAAAAGACTTAAGTGAAATTGGGTATAACTTACTCAACATATGGATTCATAACTGCTGTGTTCATTAACACATACCGATGAGCAATGTCTCTCTCTTTATCAGAAAGTGTAACTTCTTTAGCCTTCAGAATTGGACGGCCTTCAAGGATGTGCTCATCTAACTCAACATCTTCATTACAATTTGCAGTTTCTAGAACTGGTGCAAATGTCTGTAGAAACTCCAAGCAAAAGGAAATACATTCTCCTGCCAAGTATCCCTCTGCCATACATGCTTCTGGCCTTGCATAGTTTTTAACATACGACTTTAGTGTTTTCATGTACCTAAATATCAATCAGATAACAATTTTGTCAAATATTACTTACAACAAATGTAATATCAAAAGAAATAAACCAAAATATTAGTACCTTTCAAATGGATACATCCATCTAAAGTGTACCGGTCCACCCAATTGTGTCTCCCTTGCTAGGTGTAAAGAGAGGTGGAACATGATATCAAAAAGGGATGGAGGAAAGAACCTCTCCATTTGGCACATTGTCTCAACAAGCTCAGACTCCAGTGTTAAAAGCTTTTTTGGATCAATTACACGCTGACACAATCTATTGAAGAAGTTGCAGACTCTACTCACTGCAATCCTAGGTCCTTTAGGCAGCAACCCTCTCAAAGCAACATGTAACAGGTTTTGCAGCAGAACATGATGATCATGAGACTTCAAGCCACCAATTAGAAGAGGATCAAGTGTGACACAATTGGCAATATTTGCACAATAGCCATCGGACATTGAGATAACCTTTTGCAAAATTTTTTTTTCTCTTCCTTGGACAGTCAATAAGTAGTTGGAGGTAAGTATGTTCTCTTCCCACGTAGCTCAGTGTGTAAGTTTCTTCGAATCCCCATATCTTCCAAATCTTGGCATGCTCTCAAGCCATCTTTTGATTTAGCATTGTGCATCAAAATAGACAGTATGGCATCAAACACGTTCTTTTCCACATGCATAACGTCAATGTTGTGACGCACCGGCATTTCCTAACACATATAACAAAAAAGATGTACTTAGAAATTATTAAACATTTAAAGCTACTTCAGACATATTATATTGACAAAGAACTAAACTTCCAATAAGGTAAATCGAATAGAATAGATCGTTTCTTCCACCTCCATTGGTCACTGTCTTCTTCGTATTCTTCATGGGTAAGTTCCTCATCTTCACCCAAATATGATCTTCTCTTTTTTCTTTTCTTCTCTATAGGTTTTCCAAAATCATTCTTAAAATCCTTAAGTAGCTCAAATATCTCAGCTCCAGTTTGAATTCTATTTGCAGTCCCTTCCTCCACAGTGTTGTCAAACCAGCCTTTACGGTATCTGTAAGGATGGCCAGGCCTGAGTCGTTTTCTATTGCCCAAATAGACGTGCTTTCGACTAAACTTCAACCACCTAAAAGGTGTATCCTTTCCACATACATTACAAGCTTGTTTCCCTTTTACTTTACAACCAGCCAATGTCCCCAAACCTGGATAGTCGCTGATACTCCACAACAGTATAGCTCTAAGTGTGAAATTCTCCTTGGATAATGAGTCGTATACCTGGATACCTTCAGTCCACAAATCCTGTAAATCATCAATCAATGGTGCTAGATAAATGTCGATGTTGTTGCTCGGTGCAGTTGGTCCATGAATCAAAAGAGTCACCATTATATTCTCTGCCTTCATACACATAGTTGGAGGCATGTTGTAGTTTACTAACAAAACTGGCCATGTGTTGTACTTCGTGTTCTGAAGAGAGAAAGGATTCATCCCATCTGTAGATAGACCGATTCGAATGTTTCTCGGGTCAGCAGCAAATTGTGGCCATTTAGCATTGACTTGCGCCCAAGTCAATGAGTCCACTGGGTGTCGCATTGTACCATCTTCAGCAGCATTGCTGAAATGCCATTGCAAATCCTTGGCCATTCTCTTCGATATGTACATCCTCTTGAATCTTTCCTTGATCGGGAAATATCTAAGTACCTTTGCTGAAATCCCATTTTTTTCCTCACCTGTATGCTTATTGATATTCATGCATTTTACATGTTCTAGCTTGCATTTTAGTTAACACTTTTAGTCATTTGCATGCATGATCATAGCTTTGTTTAGTATTTTGGTTTGAATTAGAGTATTAGGTGTTTGCATTAGGTCCTATGAGTCTTGCATGCATTTGGAGTGTTTTATAGGTGCTTGGAGTCATTTTGGAGAAATTTAGAGAAATTGAGCAAAAAAAGACCATTCCATAGCGTCTGAAAGAACTGGCAGGGCGAAGGACCCCCGATCTGATTCAGATTCCATGGCCTTCATGGAAGTTGTTGCCCAGTGAGTAAGCTGTCCACATGAGCTAGAATAAAGTCATTCGGACGTGTGGTTTGAGAGATATGGATGTTTGGCTGGAGACGTGTCCGCCTGGTCGAGAAACTAGTGCCTTGTACCGGCCAACCACACCGCGGGCCTTCCATCCTGTCTGATCCATCCGGTCCTAGCACATGAGAGATAACCGGCCCGTTCACAAATCCACGACCGTCCATAAGCCACACGGTCCAACACAGCAACATTCACACATCCAAGTTATAGCATCAGCCGAAGTGACTCAAAGATCAGGCCAAATGAAGACCTTCCCGTGCCCAGTTTAATCTGACATCTTGATGAAAGTCATAGACAATCGAGCTGACTTTCGTTTATGTAAGAACCAGATTTCACACATAGATGAAATCAGTTTACGGTTTAGGAGAATTATTTTACTAGAATCATAGTTGTGCCGTTGAAGGCTGCCTACGTACCCTTCAAAGGGATCAAGCCAAAACGTAGTTCTTGTTACAAAAGATATTTAGAGGTTTCTCTTTAAGTTCTGAGAGATTGTGAGATTCTGTAGAATGAGGCGATGGCCTCCTTATTTATATGTCTTGAAGTCCTTAGCTCTTCCTTTTCCTTCTTGACTTTGTATTGGCAATTATCCTTTTTCCTTGAAGCTGATAAGGATAATCTCCTTTCTTCCCGGGATTTGCCTTTATCCAAATAAAAGAAATCTTCTCTTTATTAATTAAATGAAATTTCCCTTTAAAGGAAATTTCCCTTTAATTTCGTAGATCGGTCTCGATGGGCCTTGAAATCGATTGTTGGGCTGATTTAAACTCAAACCGGGTTAAACCGAGGGAGTGCTAAATCCCCCTCTAACAGTTTAGTGGTGGTTTCATGTCATTCAGATCAGTCGTTCAAGAGATATGGCAAATATAGCAAGGACAAGTCTGTCTGGCGTCCAAACGAGTTTTGCTCCAAATACGACGTCTGAAAGATCAACCCAGGCGAAGGGTTTCCACTCCGATTCATCTTCTTCATTCTTCATAGAAGTTGTAGCCCAGTGAGTTAGCTATCCACATGAGGTGGTTTGAGACCATTTGGACATGTATTCCCGGAGATATCACGATTTTACCAACTGGTGCGCTTCTTACCTCGACCCACTTTCAACCGGGTCAATACCCGGTCTGTCCCGGGTTGACCCGGTCCGCCAGCTTCCTATGAATTGCAAAAAGACCCAAATTGCATTCTAAGTCTTTTTCCCAAAAACATTCCTAAGGCAAAAACTACTCTTTTATTTTGTTCTTGGATTTTTGGAAGAGACATTTTGATTTTAATGCAATCTTGAATTTAATTCTTCTTAATCTATCTAATATTTCTTTCATTTTAATCTTTCTAATCTCTAATCATGGATTCAATCATATTCCTTATGGGATTTGAGGGTTTCTCCATGATTAGTGGGTAGGTTCTTTTAGGGCTCATGGATGAGGTTGATTAGGGGTTTTCTTGTTTTATCTATGATGTCTGGTGATTAGATTACATGTTTCCTCTCTTATTTAGGGTTAATAATGCTAGATTAGGCTTGGGAAAGCTAATCTAGATCATAGGGAATTTCATGCACACAAGGTGTTCGATGAAATTCCCCAAGAACTAAATAAGATATTTTACTTGTTTAGCCTAAGGGATTAGTTGTCTAAAGAGTATTATGGCCATTAGAACTTGATTTTCATGCTTGTTAATTAACTTTTCACAAATGGGAATTTGTTCTTGATTAGTTGATTAGCAAAATGATTAAGACTATGAGAGTGAATTAGTCTTGTTTAAGTGTTCTAGGCTAAGGAAGACATGTTTGATTGTTTGTTTAGACATCATAGGTTAATCATAGAACTCTCCAAAGTCCATAACCTCATCAAAGAGCTTGCCTTTATTAAGTTATTAATCTCGTTTAAGCTTGTTTAGTCTTGTTTGCTTATTTACTTGCTTAAATTTCAATTAGGTTGCTAGATTAAAACCGGGGAAACGGCCGATTCGTACCCAAACTATTCCAAATTGTGCAGATTAATACCTAACAAATTCAAGTGTCCAATTTCATACCCAAAATCTTAAAAATTTGAATATTCATACTTGAACTATTTTTTTTTTGGCGAAAACAAACATTGACCAACTCCCCGTTAGTCAACCCGGTAACACCGTTAACGGTTGCCACGTAAGTTGTCCTGTTGTCACGGGAATATAAAACGACGTCGTTTTGATTTTAAAAGTTTATCAAAAAATTGGGCTCAACGAATTGGGCCTCAAAGCCCAAAGAAATTTCGAATTTGATTTACAAAAAAAAAAAGCTAAACGACATAGTTTTGTTTTTGAGGTTAGTGAGAGAGGTCAATCATACACGATTATGATAAACCAAAGTAAGATAATTTTGACTTTGGTTTATACACAACATGATTATGATAAACCAAATTCAATCCGAATTCTAAAGCCACGATCGGCGTCGAGTTCCAGACTCAGAGCATGGTCCTCGACGGCAAGGAGGTCAAAGCTCATATTTGGGATACCGCCGGCCAGGAACGCTTCCACGCCGTCACATCCGCCTATTACCGCAGCGCCGTCGGAGCACTCGTCGTCTACGACGTCAATCATAGCTTCACCTTCGAGAACGTCGGTCGCTGGCTCGATGAGCTCAACAGCTCAACAGTATGTCTCCATATCTGCAATTCGAGGGACCAGATTTGGATCAATTAAGTAGCAATGCGTGTGAATTTTAGATTTGAATCATTGTTGGTAGTGAGAATTTGTAGATCTGAAATATTTATGATGACTCCATAAGACTTTGATTCAAACAAAGTCAAGTCAAAATTATCTTTCTTTGGTTTATCATAGATCTGAAATTGCTGGTTTTCTTTTAGACCAAACTATGTCGTTTAGCTTCTTCTTTTTTTTTAACCCAATTCGAAATTTCTTTGGGCTTCGAGGCCCAATTCGTTGAACCCAATTTTTTAATAAATTTTAAAAAACAAAACGACATCGTTTTATCTTTATGTGACAACAGGGCAGCTTACGTGGCAACCGTTAACGGTGTTACGGGGTTGACTAACGGATAGTTGGTCAATGTATGTTTTCGCCAAAAAAAAAAAAGTCGAGGTATGAATATTCAAAATTTTAAGATTTTGGGTATAAAATTGGACACTTGAATTTGTTAGGTATTAATCTGCACCATTTGAAATAGTTCGGGTACGAATCGGCCGTTTTCCCAATTAAAACCACTTGATTTGCTTAGCTTATATAGTTTCTTGGATTCCTATTGTGTTAGCCTCTTACCTCCTTGGTTCGATATCTTAAATACCACAATGACATGAGTGGGATTTGAGTAATTGATTAGTAAAAATCCTACTTTCAATTTGGCGCCATTGCCGGGGAGGTTTAGCGTTAGCCATTAGGATTTAGATTCTTAATAAGACTATGCTTTTGTTTACACTATGTTAATGCATATAGCTAAGTGCATGCATCTTGTGGACATGATGAATTTTCTTTTAGTTATTGTTACTAACTTGTTTTCCTTAGTTCTATTGTGCTTTCAAAGGTACCAAAATCAAAAGAAGAGAAATGGGAAGACAAGATCAATTGAGATGTTTGAGGTGGTCAATCGAAAACACATTCTTGAAGTTCTACAACCTCAAGAGATGCCACAACTTCAAGAAATACCACGACATCAAGTGTTGGCATCAAGTCCGACCCAAGATCAAAGGGACAAGCCAACGGTTGGAAGCTATGACACTCCTTGTTGTCGTGGATTAAGGTATGGAATCCACCTTCCTCCAATTGAAGCCAAGGCCTATGAGATCAAGACAAGCTTTGTTAGGTTGATTCAAGAGTCTAGATTCTTGAGGACAAAGGTTGAAAACCCTTATGATCACTTGGATTCCTTTGAGAAGTTGTGTGACACGTTTAGAACCGGAGGAGTGCCCCATGATAGCATCAAGCTCATCTTGTTCTTGTTTTCTCTTGGAGGAAAAGCAAGCCAATGGGAGAGAACATTGCCATCTCACTTGGTAAACTATTGGGATGATTGCAAGAAGATTTTCCTCAACAAGTTCTACTCCACACAAAGAACGGTCCAAACTAGAAGGGACATCTCGAATTTCAAGCAAGGCATGCATGAAAGTTTTCATGAGGCATGGGGAAGACTTAAAGGATATACTCGAGAATGTCCCCATCATGGGTTCAAGAAGGAAGCCATCCTTAGCATCTTCTATTTGGGAGTTGACCAAGAGCACCAATGCACCTTAGATGCGGCTAGCAATGGGCGTTTTACAAACCTCACCGTGGAACAAGGAGAGCTCCTAGTGGAGAACTTTTCCCAAAGGGGAGAGAACTATGGAGAGGACTACTATAGGTCTCCACTAGGGAGTGGAAGGCACGAAGACCAAGGTAGAAAGGAGATGAAAGCTCTACATGAAAAAATGGACAAGCAACTTACCAAGATTGAGATGCAATCTACACTTATAGACAAGTTTCTCATTGCTACTAAAAGGTCGGTTCATTTTGTTGAAGACTTCAATGACAACCAAAGGTGTGCCCCTCGAAACCATGCTCCTCTTATTCCTCCACAACGTTTTGCACAAGGTTTGGTTCCTCAAGGGCAACATAGCTTTTCCATGCCACAAGATGTGGATCTTAATGGGGTGTTTTAACAAACTCTCGAAGGTCAAGTTGAAACCTCAACTAAGATAGATTGTGCCTACAATGATCTCAACTCAAGGCTTGAAACCATGACTTCTAGGCTCAAAAATTTGGAGAATCAAGATGCTCAAAGAAGCCCCCTCTCTAGTAAACCCATGGAGGAACTCAAGGGTAAAGTCGATGAAAGCCCAAGTGAGTATTACAAAGTTATCTTCTCGGATAAAGAGAGTGAAGAGGCTTTAAGAGAGGTTGAGAGAGTTCTACATGGCTCCAAAGACGAAGTTCATGTTGAGGAAGTGGCGTTTGTGGGTAGTCATGAGATGATGGATGTTTCTTCACCCCCAAAAGGTTGTAAAAAGAAGAAAGTCTCTCATGAGGAAATTTTTTTGGGTTATGGTAATGTTGAAGAAGCACTTGCATTGGATGGTGATAGCTTGGAATCTCTCTTCTCTACCACAATGATGAGAGAGAAAGTAAGTACCGAGGGTAAAGCCACTAAGACCAAGAAGAAGAAACCCAATGATAACCACCCTCCCACCCTTGTCCCACCTTCTCACACAATGACACTCATCCCTTGGAGGTACAACGATGGAGCCGTTGAGTACAAGGTGAAGTGTATGGGAAGACCCAAACCCTTTGCCAAGGTTAAAGCATTCCTCACCACCGAGCTTAAGGAGAAAGGTCCAAAGGGTCTTCAAGAGGTCATGAACAAGGTCCTTAAGCTTGAACTCAAGGATCCACCATGGAGTGCTCACACTCCTCCATCACCCGCCTAAAAGGGTAACCAAAGTCAAACTTAGCGACTTTAAACAAAGTGCAATTGGGAGACATTCCCATGTTTATCATTGTATATATTCTCTTTGCTTTCTAGTTTAAATTTTGTGTTTTTTTGGGCGTTTTGATCTTTTGTTGAATGGTTGCAAGGTTTCTTGGTGGTCTAGTGGTCATGAGCTTCAAGAAAAGATGTGAGGAACCCACGTGATGAGTATGGCTTCTCTTAGCCTTTCGACCACTCCCTCTCCTCCATTCCAAGGTTTGAACTACACTCCATTGCATTGTACATTCATCTTTTTGCATTATGTTTGCTCTCTCTTGACTTTTGTTGCACCGAGACCGTGCAATTCAAGTTTGGGGGAGGGGTTTGTGTAATTTGACCTTGTGTTTTATTTTCTTATTTTTCTATTTGCATACCTGAGTCTCATGCATAGAAAAACCTCAAAATTTTGAAAATTTTGCATTCATATAAGTCATCTAGTTGCATCTCATATTAAGATTGAGTGTAGAGTTCATATACGATTTGCATTCATACGCATGGGTGCAATGATGAAATTGTCCTTGTAAAATGTCAACTTAAGCTTTAGTAGTTAAATGCATTTGAACAACTTTAAAGTAAGGACTCACCATACTTGGATCATATGTATTGATGCTTTCGTCTTGGTTGAAACAAGCTTTGAATTGAACCCTATCCTAACTATTTGAATCCTTAATTTGACTAGTAATTATCATGTTTATGCATTGAAAAATGGACTCATGGATACCATAGACATACTTGGGCTATCTTCTTCCTTTTTACCACTCTTGTTAGTCCAAGTAGCCGATCCCCATCTTTGGGACGGTTATCCTCACCCTTAACATACCCTCCTTTCGAGCCTAATTCTCTAGTGAGTGTTGTGAGGCCTATATTTTTCGAATGGACTTGGCAAAAAGTGTTGGGTTTAGAGCGACAAGGAAAGGTTTTCATGTAGATTTAGCTCGCACATCATTGGGCTAAGCATAGGTTAGGCTAGATAGATGGGGGAGTTTGGGGTGGAATGAAAAGAGAAAGTCTTGGGCGTGCAATGAAAAGAAAATGTAGAAACGAGGAAAAGAGTTGGAGAAGAAGAAGGGGAAAAGCTAATGATTGAAATGGTTGGCAATGAATATTTGGTATAGATCTAAGTGATAAAGAAAAGATGGTCTCTAGCTACAAAAAGAAGAAAAGAAGCCAAAAATGGCTAGTGCATCCAAAGGATGAAGAAAGAGACCAAATAAGAAAAGCAAAAGATGAGCTAAAGAAGAAAAGGAAATGAGCCAAGCCATTTGTTGATCAAAGGTGAAGAAGAAGTTTTCCCCAAGTCCTTAAATGAAGAAAAATCGATGAGGTATGTGGTCTATGAAATGCAAAATGCCTTGGAGAAAGAGTAGCTTAGGAGTGATCTTCATGGGGCTTAGAGGTAGGGGTTGAAGTCATTTGGGACATTGGGTAGATAAAAGTCTATCCTTGTATGCATCAATTTCTTTTTACCCTTAGCATTTTGCCAAAGTTCATTCATTTGTTGAGAGACCCCTTGATATGGAATTGCCACATTTATTGAGATCATTTTTTATCTCAAACCCCTTGTCCCCTAGCCAAGTGAGTTCATTTGATGTGCATATGTGTGATTCATGGTTTCGTTTAATGAATGTTAAAGGATTTGGGGATATGAACGCTTGTGTAGGCTAATTCTTGAGCTTGATTCATATTGTGATGAGTATGGCCAAATCTTTTGGAGTAGAGATTGTTCAAGTACATTTTAGAATCACCATTGAATGGTTTTCTTTTGTTGACATTTTTGGACTCTATCTCATCTTCATCGCTCTCTCTCTCCTTTTCTTGTTTGTTTGCTTGGGGACAAGCAAATGAATAAGTTTGGGGAAGTTGATATTCATGCATTTTACATGTTCTACATTACATTTTAGTTAACACTTTTAGTCATTTGCATGCATGATCATAGCTTTATTTAGCATTTTGGTTTGAATTAGAGTAATATGTGTTTGCATTAGGTTCTATGAGTCTTGCATGTATTTGGAGTGTTTTATAGGTGCTTGGAGTCATTTTGGAGAAGTTTAGAGAAAGGGAGCAAAAAGAACCATTCCATAGCGTCTGAAAGAACTGGCAGGACGAAGGCCCCCGATCTGATTCAGATTCCATGGCCTTCATGGAAGTTCTAGCCCAGTGAGTTAGCTGTCCACAGGAGCTGGAATAAAGTCATTCGGACGTGTGGTTAGAGAGATATGGCTGTTTGACTGGAGCCGTATCCGCCTGATCGAGAAACTAGTGCCTTGTACCCAGAACCGTGCCTATGATTTTTGATGCCGTAAACGAAAATAAATATTTTTTATTCAAATATTTTATAATAAATTTAATTAAAAATTAAACTATTCTTAAATATAATTAATAGTGCTAAAAAAGTAGAAAACAAGTAAAAATTTTAATATTTTATAAAAAACTACAAATAAGAAATTTTAAAATCCAGAATTTAAAATTTCACATTTATAAAATCCAGAATTCAATATTTATTTGAAAATATAAAAATTTTAGAATCCAATTCTATTCTTTGTTATTATGTATCAAATTTAATAACAAGTCAAAGATTTTTCAGTATATATATCATCACTTGATATACTTTTCATTTCGACATTGCACAAAATGGAAAGAAGATGGTTTTATTTTTACACAAAAATGTTTAAATAATATTAATTATTATAGAAACAATCTTATTATATAAAGTTGAATCTCTCAACGTGGGCTCGACACGTAAAATAAATATAACTCACCAGATCGTGACATGTGTCATTGTTGTGTTTGATCGTGACATGTGTCAATGTATTAAAATAAACTTTCATATTCTTTATTTATTTCAAAAAGGAAAAACAACAATTACGCAAATTTAAATGGCAATTACTAAAATAGAAAAAGAGAAAAAAAAGAAACTACAATATTATGAAAATTATGTTTTTGGAACTCTATCGTTTGTTAGAGTGATTATTTATTAGATTTATGAATAATATGGACCAATTTCTAATTAATAAATTGCATGGATAACTTAACGGAATTTTAATTTATAATCTAAATAGATTAGTACCCGCATATATGCGATTGGTAATTTAATATTTAGTAACACATAAAAAACGAAAAAATGGAAAACAAAATTAGTTCACTCGTGAAAATAAATCTCTATAATATTATTTAAGAAGACATTTTTAAAAATGAACTTTGTTTTGTAAGTTATAACATGAAATGACATTACAAATAACAAATAATAATTGAAATAAGAAAGGTTATAATAGTCTTTTAAAATTATTGATTAGAATATGAAAAATATATATTTTGCATTAAAGAAGTTATTTATTATTTAATTTTTTAATTATTTTTAATACTATATATTTTAAAATAATAATCAATCCATATATATTCAAAGAAATACATTTATTCAAAATCTTGCTATATTTTTTACTATAATTTATTATATTTTATTTGAATATATATCAAAACAAAAGTTGAAAAATATTTTACTAATTTTATAAAAAGTTAGAAACAAGAAAACTATTTTTTTAAAGAGTTCGTATATTAACCATAAAAACCAGAGTCATTTAAACGTACATATTAGAGTTATGTTTTCAAGATTATAAATTTTTGCGGGTTAGCCCGAATAATATTTTAGTTCACTGCAAAACAGGTTAAATAGACAAATTATTACAAATTGACAGCTTTATCTATAAACATTAGTTAGCCATATTGTAAAATTCAGATAAAAATAATTTTCTTAAATTTCAAAACAATTTCTTTTAAAAAAATTACTCCGCGCTATAATTAGCGCGGGATAAGACCTAGTTATATACAATTTAGAAACAAATTTTTTGATGAAGTAAATATATAACTTGAAGGACGAATTTGGTGGAGCAGATGTAGTAAATAGCTTTGGATACGATTATTGAACTTTTATTTTTTGGGGTGTAATTGACATACTACTAAATTGTTTATATAAATGTGAAAAAGTAGAAATCTTTTCCTTTCAGAATTAGTAATCTATTGTATATATTTTTTAATTTAAATGGAAAAACTAAGGAATTTTGTTTTCCTTTTTTGTTTTTTAAGATTAATTTTTTTTTAGTATTATTATTTTTTTAGTAACTTTAATTTTTTTGGATAATGAAACGGTTATTAATTATTCCAAATTTTTAAGTTTTCCTTTTTTATTAATCAAATTTAATGTTTTCCATTATTAATTTTTGATTTTTTATTTTTATTAACTTTGATTTTTAGGATAAATTTACTTCTTTTTTTAATAGTGATTGTACTTTTTAGAAATCGATTATAAACTTATTATTCTATTGTTAATATTATGTATCGAAAACTAATTGAATTTTTTTTTACACATGTCAGAATCTGATCGTTTGACTTTACACATGTCGCGATCAGATGAGTTAGTAATTTTGAAACATTAACCTTTATATAATAAAATTTTAAAAATCATAATTACGCGGGTTATCAATTTTAAAATCTGTATATTTTATTATTTTTTCGCATATCATGCTGGACCTAACCTAGTATATATATAATCTCAACCATAAAATAGAGAATATGATCTATACTTATTACAAATCAAAAGCAAAAAGACGATATTTCTCTCCTCCTTCTCGTATCGTTATCATGGCTTTGTCTTGCCATATAGTGTGAAATAATCGTTATTTTTTACTTTAATTTCATTAGACAATATAACCTTATCTACCTTCTAGGATTGACTCATATTCGTCGTCGGCTGGCGGTCCGGTCGACGTAGAACCAGTCTCGAAAAGACTGGTATAAGCATAAGGATCACAATGACCAGGCGGTTTAGGGGGAGGAAGCGCAGTTGCACTCTCTAACATAACAACAACCGAGGACATCTCTCTTGAACACACAGAAGACCGATCTGAAAACATCGTACGATCTGAAGAACCCTTGAAGGTGACGATAACGAATCCGCAATGAATGGATCAACTATCTCCACAAAGTTTCCTTCTTCCCAGTTCCTCCACACCTGTTGTTTTGATTCTGTTTAACTAGCTAACCAAGAAAACAAAAAATAAAGGGATTAATTTAAACCAAAGAGGAGGAGAATTAGCTTACGCAGCTGAGGAGACTGGTGTCTCCTTCCGAGTTCATGAATCTGCAGTTCCTCTTTCCACTTAATAACTCCAAAACAAGGACCCCAAAGCTGAACACATCCGATTTGTCTGAGAATACCAAGTCCCTTATGTATTCCGGAGACATGTATACGCTAAGTAAACCAAAAAAAATAGACTTAGGATTTTTCTTCAAACTCTGAAACTTTCAGATGATGTTCTTAATAGGGGGACTTACAAAGTCCCCGCTAGAGTCCCTGTGTTAGTTTGGGTCTCGTCTCTTCCAACGAGCCTGGCCATCCCAAAATCCGAGATCTTCGCGATCATATCTTTATCAAGCAAGATGTTGCTTGCTTTCAAGTCTCTATGGATGATCCTGAAATACGAATCTTGGTGAAGATACGTCAGCCCTCTTGCGATTCCATCAATGATTTCATATCTTGTTGGCCAAGTAAGCCTGGAACTTTCGGAATTTCCTACGAATCACGTACATATATATATGGGACTCACTCTGTCAAAAACACATTCCATTATTAAAAAAACAGTACAGGTAAAATAAGTGATATACTCACCGAAGAGATAAAAATCCAAACTTAGATTTTCAAGGCATTCGTAGACCAATATATGCTTTTCCCCGTGTATAGAAAACCCAACGAGACGGACCAGGTTTATGTGCTGTAGCTTGGAAATCAAATTAACCTCGTTCAAGAACTGTCGAAGGTATCAAATGAGGGAACCTCTCAGTTCTTGACACGGGGAAGAGCATATATTGGTCTACGAATACTCGAAAAACAGAGCATATTAGATTGTTTTTTGAAGAAACCGAGCTCGAAGATATCACTAATGGCTTGAGATTGTCAGAACATCATCAGCTGATAAGATGTTCCTCTGGCTCGAAGACCATACAAACGGAATGAGAATCAAAAGAAAATACAAAACAGCCTGCCGATTTGCGGCCATTCTTCTTTTGATTTTGGTTTTCCAACTCTCGAGTATTTTCCGCTCTCCTCTGATAAACTGATGAGACCAAATATACTGCAATACATGTTATTTGTCTCACAAAAGTCAACAATTAACTAACCGATTACCAGCAGCAATACATGTTGGATTTGTCAAAGGAAAACCTGGTAAATGTCGGAACTTGGACATGATTAGTTTTTGACCTTTTGAGACAAAAGACTAGTCGAAAGCCTAATTAAGTGTTTTGTCTGTAATGTACGTAAAAATCGTACATATATTATCATATAATGTGGGGTTATATATGATAATATCTGTACGATTTTTTTGTTTAGTATATATTTCTCAATCGGTTATTTAAATATATGTGAGATTATATAAACCGGAAACAGAATCGACAATTTAATTAAACTTAAATTAAACAAAATAAAAGGGTATTTATGACTTTTTGAGAAGGGACAAGAGAATAATTAGCCACGCTGAGAATGAATGAGAGAGCTCCATCCCTAAATCTCACTTTGCTTATATTATATATGATATGATAACCCCACATATATTAAATAAATTGTAAAAAATCATATCTAATATTTGTGCTTATCTTACAAAATATGAAACCCTCGCCTCTGTATCCTCTATAAATATCAAGTTCTCTAACCCTTTTCCTCATATTTCCTAGACGTTTTTTTTTAGGTTTAGTGTTGTTTCATTTTATGTATGTTAATTCTCAGTTGTTGAGGTAGCCGATTGTTCATTTTTGTTGTTTTATTTTCATGGTTCAGTGGCTCACCGGTGCATTTGAGCACGATCAAACTCTCAGACATCATATTTTTTTGTTCGTGTTGGTCGTGACATTGGAGTGTGTATGTATTGATTCATTTCGTTCGAGGTATATGTTTCTTAAATTCTGATCTATTCATTCTGTTTTGATTTTTGTTGTAGTGTTTTTATTTGGTTTAAATTGTATTGTACGTGCTCTGTGTCTCGAGGGGTAATATGATTTGGTGTAGTATTTTTATGTGGATTTCATCTACTTTTGAAGGTTATATCCGTTTATTTTTTTTTGTTAATATTTCTCTCCTTTTTTTTTAAGGTTCTTGCGTTTTGCCATTACATCACGATATAGTCTCGGGGAATCTCTATGGGAAAAGTAAGTTTTTGGCTTGGATGAGGTGTAATCGGGAGTATCCTGAGGCGCGTGTGTTGCTATATTCCGAGTTTATGTCTACATGGGTTTGGGATTGTAAGGAAGTTCGGTGGAAACCCCGTATCGTTGGTTCGTCGGGTCCGTGCGTCATAGAACTGTGTCCCGTTCAAGATGGGGAGGCCTGTTATTTGCGATTATTGTTGTTGGTTGTTAGGGGTCCGTGTAGTTATTTTGGTAATATCGTTTCGTAGCCGTGCTATGGATACAAGTGAGGTTTTTTTTTGTTGCCTTCAAACTTTAGTTGGGCTAATATCATATTGAATGTTGTTCCTAATGTAGGTAGAGAACGGTAATGAGATGGACACTTCTGCTGAACGCGTAGAATAATTCAAGTACTGTTGCCATTTTTAAGTAAAAATTGACGATGAGTGAATTTTCTTTCTCATATCGTCTCATGGTTATTTTCCTTTGTGGCAGGAAGAGGCAATAGAAAAAGCAGAATAGTTAGCAAATGAAATAGGGTGGAGGGGAAAGAGGGAACGTAAGAACCATGAGCATGATATATCGAAGGAAATAGTAAGACTAACTTATTCACGCTAAAGTTTCAGTATTAACATATGCTCTTTTTTTCCATGAGCATGTGTGTCTATGTGGAGTGCATGAAATAATAGCTCTTTATCAATTTCGATTCAAAATTTTATTCATTCATATGTGCTTTGTGAGTTAAGCTGTTGATTTACTTCACCAGGTTTAAGCGCCGTCTCTCAAGCTTCGTATGTGGTAAAAGAATCCATCTTGCTTGCTTTTCCGGTTGCTTAGAATTTGAGGACTGAGTAATTGTCTTATTTTTAGTTGGATTCTCACTTTTGGTAGGAAAAATCTATTTGGCAGATTTGAGTTTCAATGCAGTAATTTGCCTCTCTCTCTCTCCCTTTTTTATATTCTTTTTTCATTCCACATTAATCGTCAGCGTTTGTGGAATAATGTTGTCGTGAAGTGTCTAATTGCAAAGAGGTAACTCGATTCAATGCGGTGTTTCGTTTTGGATCATGAAAATCAAAATGAAGTGAATTTTGGCTGTGATTGTAGTTAATAAATTGAGATTTTTATTTTCGTGCAGCCAAAAAAAATCAAAATCACCAGATGAGCTTGGGCGTGAGTTAGTGGATTACGAGTTTCATTCGTTATCGTGCTTTTGCAGAAGATTCAATGTAGATAGGTCAAACCTATTTCCTATTTCCTATTTCTTTATGAGAAAATAGTTCTTCAAGAGATTACAAAACTCAATAAAAATATCGTTTTTGTTGTGTAAGAATTAATGGTGTCAATGAGAATTTTGTTCTAAGTAAAGAATTTACAAGTGTCGTTTATTTCACCGTTTCAGGAGAACAATAAATATTATTCGATTCTATAATTTACTACCTCTTCGGATGAAAATCAATTCCAGATCTTTTCAGCTAATCGGAGAGTCCTTATTCCGATCGATAGTGTGTCGTAATTTATAACGATGTTATAAAAGTTTTCGTTCCATGGTATTTTGATAATTCTAAGAAAGAAAGTTAAGCTAAGTTTATTCTTAGCTTTGATAAAATGAAATGAAACCCTAATTTAGTGTAACGATCGAGTTATAAAATGAAATTTATTATAACATATATATTTTAAAATTTTGTTTTTTTCATGTTATTTGCTTCACGTTAAGAGCTCTACCTTCTCAGATGGGGAAAATTTTGAATTAGAGGTTCATGCCAGAGTGCATGTGTTATATTTTTCACCAAGATGAAAAGTTCTGCTTATATGTTATGGCTGCATCTTCTTCAAAATTTTATCAGTCAATCTGATTAATATTCTCAACATTCAGGTGGTTTATGAACTACATGGAGATTTAATCAGTGACGTTAGTCGATAACTAGGGAGAAGGTCGCACCAACATATGGTGGGAGAAACAAATCTTTCCTTGAGAATGTAGTTACCTTGATGTACAGAGTTATTGAAAAGGCGATCTTCTATTTGATGCAGTGCTTTTACGTACAAACTTAAAAATGAGTAGTCAGTTTGTAAATTTTATGCTTGCATGAAGCTGAGAAGAACAAGAATGGAAATGCAGATCATTCTATATGGAGAAACTATGATGACCTGAATGAGTTCTTCTGGTCAGAACATTCACTGTCTTATGTCTCTTTGCTACCATGTCTTTGTTCTTTAAAAGACGGGAACACCACTAATAAGATTTGTTAAGTTTTCCACAAGTTTTTTGAATGCTTCGAAAAGGCTGAACAATGCGTAGACCATGCTTTTTTTGTAGAATCGTTAGACACCAACAAACTATGGAGATGGCGACTGGCGAGGAATGCTTAGATTTCACAAGCAGACAAAGAAAGCGTATGAAGAAATGGAGGATGACGAAGAACTTGGGGGTACATATTCTGTTTTTATCGTCTATGTATTGCCATTGGGTATATATTGTGTTTTTGTTACAGTGTAACTGTGTAATTATAGTCTCAGAGTTGAGTCAGATCTTAGTTACAGTTGTAGTTTGGTAGTTATTGAGATGAAGATCCTACTTACTGTTTTTATAGACTTGATAAAGATGATAATAAATCCATAAGCACAAAAACTTAACTTAAGTTATGTTCGTACTCATAACATTTAAAGTTGCCCGGCTTTGTTTTGATCATTTCATCGCATTTGTAATTGTGTAATGGCAAATGGGAGCAACGAGGTGTCGTATTTGAAAATTTGTATATTGTAAATGTGTTTCATCAGCTTTTGATTTTGATTGAAAATGACAAAAAAAAAATCCGAAAATAAGTCGAGAAAGATGAGGAAGAAGACGAAGACAAATTGATATCAATTAAATCCGGAAGAAAAATAAAGACATGGATAACACAAAATAATGAAGAAGCATAAGGATAAGAAGATGAAAAAGTTGAAGAAGAAGAACGAAACCGGAAGAACATGAATAAGTCATCGGAAAAGTTAGAGAAGAAGAAGAAAAAGAAGAAAACGAAGTAGTAGAAGAAGAAAACCCGAAGATTATGTAGAAGAAGTTGAAAAAGGTGAAGATTATGAAAGCGACGAAGAAAAACCAAAAGAATAAGAATTCAAATAAGAAAAAGAATATGAAGAACAAGAGGAAGAAGAGGAGGAGTTAAAAAAAGTGGAAAAGAAGTCGGGGAATACGAATATGGTGAAAAAGAAGTCAAAGACGATAAAAAGAAGAAGAGAAATACGAGGAGGAACATAAGAAGAGGAAGCATACGAGATAAGTAAGAATAATAGAAAAATGAAAAACAGAAGAAAAAAAGACGAAGAAAAACCAAAAGAAAAAGAAGAAGCAGATTTCGGAGAAGACAAAATCGATAAATGAGTAGAAGTAGAAGTCGAAGATAAGATGAAGAAGGAAAAGATGAGGAAGATGAAAGAAAAAGAAGAGGAGGAAGAAAAAGACGAAGCTGACTAAGAAGAACTCGGAAAATACGAAGACACATACATTCAAGATAAGGAAGGACTGGAAGATGAAGATGACAAAGTATGAGAAGGTGAAGATGGGGAAGGAGGCTAAGAAAACCTTGAAGAATATCAAACCAAAGAAGACAAATGCGATGAATTAGGAGAAGGAAGAAGAAGAGGAAGACGAATAAAAAACGGAAGAAATAGAACAAGAAGAAGTCAAAGGTTATGAAAAAGAAGAAGCCCAAAACGATTAAAAAAATAAGGAAAATACCATGAAGAAGAAAAACTAGAATATAAAGAAGAAGAAGTAGAAGACAAAGAAAACCGGAGTAATAGGATGCCCAGAAGATGAAGACGGTAAGCAGAAGAAGAACAAAAAGATGATGAAGAAACATAGTTTAGGAAGAGTTCCAACGAGGGAGGAAGAAAATCGTTCGTAATTACAATGTTTGTGTCAAAGAAACATTATTCATTATATTATCGAGCTTTGTGAATTTCGTTTCCTCGGTTTTACGACCACTTATGAGAAACACTGCATATAAAAGAGGATAAGGATTGAGTGTGTGTGAAAAAAAAAGGTTTCAGATAAGCGAAAATTTCATTGATGTTGCATGAACATTTTGGAGTCTTTTTAATGACGTTGCAGAAAATACTTCATTTCGAATCGATAAGGATATCATGAGAGAAATGAGTCTTCGAAACCCTGAATACATTTGTGCTATTGTCTCAATCGTATGATATATTCGATTTTGCACGGGTTTAAATATTAACTTCAAAATTGATAAATGGAGCAAATCGATTGTTACTATACTAAACTTAAAAGGACTTTTGATTGACATGGGAAGAGGCCATTGGTAAATTTTCTCTCAAAGGATGAAAGGATTCTCTATGACACTACTTATATAACCGAGTATTTCCGTCTTTTTGTCCATACATGTTTTTGTTAGCATTTTGGGTCCTTATCATTCGACAAACAAAATAATTTTGATGGAATGTCTTTGGATTTTCACTTTTCATGACTGGTGATTGTTTCGTTATTACATCTTCCTTTTTTTATTACATTTCCCCTTCGTTTCAAGAGGAGGGTTCATGTTAGAACGGTCAGATAATATGTGTCCGTGTTATCTGTTTGGTTTTACTTCACAAGATTGTTTGAAACTGATCGTTTGTGTAAAGATAGTCAAGCCCATAAAGAATGTGAAAATACACGTCCAAAAAATAATTAGAAGAAGGAAAATACGAGGAAGACGAAAAAATCGAAAGTCAAATAAAATGAAGAAGAAGAACACAAAGAAGAAGTAGAAGATGTGGAAGAATAAGAAGCAGGAGAATACAAAGACGATAGAAAGAAACGGAGAAGATGAGGCATAAGAAAAATCAGAAGAATAAAACAAAAAATCCAGAAGAAGAAAACGAAGAAAAACCTAATGAAAAAAAAAGTCAAAGAAGACGAAGACGATAAAGAAGAAGAAGTAGGAGTTGAAAACGATGGAGGATAAGAAGGAAAAGACGAAGAATATGAAAAACTAAAAGATAAATAAGAGGGAGAAGAAAAAGATGAAGACAATGAAGAAAAGAAAAATAGTCGGAGAAGACGAAGATGGTGAACAAAGAAGAATGAAATGACGAATTTGGTGAAGAAAAAAAACAATAAAGGAAAATACGTGGAAGAAAAAAAAGAATAAAGAAAGAGAAGAAAACCAGAAGATGAATAATACAAAGTAGACGAAGGTGAAGATGAGAAAGAGACGAAGAAAAACCATAAGAAGAAGAGTTTTGATAAGACAAAGAAGACCAAGGAGGAATAAGAAGCAGAGAATGAAGAAGGCTAATAAAAATCGAAAAAGAAGAAGAAGAAGAACTGAGAGAATACAAAGATGATGAAGAAGAAGTCAAAGAAGTAGGAAAATACGAGGAAGAAAAAAACCAAAAGAGGAAGAAAAAGAAGACGCAACAGAATAGTAAGAAGAAGTAGAAGTCGAAGACGATGATGAAGATGAAAGAAAAAGGTGGGGAATAAGAGAATCAAAAGATATATAAGAGGAAGAAGAAGAAGTAGAAGTCAAAGACGATGAAGAAGAAGTAGAAGTCAAAGACGATGAAGAATAATAAGAAAAATATGAGAAAATGACAAAAGCTTTAAAATTGGAGAATGAAGAAGAAGACGAATAATAACCGAAAAAAGAATAAGGAAAATACGAAGAAGAACAAAACCAAAAGATAAAGAATAGGAAGAAGAGTAGAACAAAGCTGAAGAGGAAGAAAAAGAAGACAAATCATTAGAGGGAGAAGAAATAGAAGTTGGAGACGATGAAGAAGAGGAAAGAGAAGATGAGGAATAAGAAAATCGAAAGACAAATAAGAGGAAGAAGAAGACAGTGAAGAAGAAGAAGCCGAAGACAGTGAAAAAGAAGAAGGAAAGGACGAGGAAGAAGAAAATCCGAAAGTTGAATAGGAGGGAGAAGAGGAGGACGAAGTCGTGAAGAAGAAGAAGGAAAAGACGAGAGGGAGAAGACCGAAGAAAAGAAAAATAAAAATCAGAATATGAAAAATTAGGACAAGACAAAAATGTTGAAGAATAAGAAGGGGAAGAGGATGATGAATTTGGAGAAGAAAAACCATATAGAATCTTTGAGAATAAGTCACATTGACAATCTTATGGTGATATTAATTAGATATTATCTTTGGACACCTCGGAAGATTATCAACTTAAAAGTGATAACAACATTTAAAAGCTTACACCGAAATCCGAGAAGATAAATTGCGGAAAAGACTTTATTTTGAATAAATAGTGACACTTAAGATCTGCGGAATACCAACATGGTTAGAGAGCTGGGAGCGATAAGATACATATATATGCCGCTCTTCATGTTGTATGTGTTGCTGCTTCAGCGGTTGTGGCCTATACTTGCTACAAACGGTTGTAATGAAGAAATTTGAATCCTAAGATCATTGTGTATTGTGTTTCAATTAGACATTGTGACTTTGTTTTCAGATTTCAAGCTATATTTCCCCTTAGTTTCAAGAGGAGGGTTCACGTTAGAACGGTCGGATAATATGTGTCCATGCTATCTATGTGCTTATACTCTACAAGATTCTTTGAAACTAATCGTTTGTGTAAAGATAGCCAAGCCCATAAAGAATGTGAAAATATATGCCCAAAAAATTCCAAAAAATAATTAGAAGAAAGAAAATACGAGGAACGAAAAATTGAAAGTCAAATAAAAGGAAGAAAAAGTAGAAGATGTGGGAAAATAAGAAGCAGGAGAATACAAAGACGATAGAAGAAAATGGAGAAGATGAGGCATAAAAAAAAATCAGAAGAAATTCAGAAGAAGAAAATGAAGAAAAACCGAAAGAAAAAAAGAAGAAGTCAACTAAGACGAAGACGATAAATAAGAAGAAGTAGGAGTTGAAAACGATGGAGGATAAGAAGGAAAAGACGAATATTATGAAAAACTAAAAGATAAAGAAGAGGGAAAAGAAAAAGACGAAGCCAATGAAGAAAAGAAAAATAGTCGGAGAAGACGAAGATGGTGAACAAAGAAGAATGAAATGACGAATTTGGAGAAGGAAAAAAAGTAATCAGAAGAAGAAGTCAGAGAATGCGGAGAAAAAAACCAATACATAGTAGGCAAATACATAGTAGACAAATAGGAAGTCGAAGAGAACGAAGAAGACGAAGGTGATGAAGAAGGAGAAAAAGAAGAAGAAGAAGGAGAAAAAGAAGAAGAAGAAAGAGGATAATATAACCCGGAAGAAGAAGAAGATGAAGACAGAGCATAAGAGGAACAAGAAGTTGAATTCGAAGACGATGATGAAGATGAATGAAAAAGGTGAGGAATAAGAAAATCGAAAGATGTATAAGAGGAAGAAGAAGTAGAAGTCGAAGACAATGACGAAGAACAAGGAAAAGATGTGGAAAACACGAGTGACAAAGAAAAAACGGAAAAAAACAAAAAAAAATGAAAGAAAACGAAGAAGAAGACGTGAGAGAAGAAAGAGAGATAAATGTGGAAGACGATGACGAAAAATAAAAAAAAAGACGATAAAGAAGAAAAACCAAAGGATAAATAAGAGGGAAAAAAATGACGAAGAACGATTATGTGAAGACGAATAACTCGCGTTTGTCTTAGTTCAATTAGTTTGTGGGTTTCATACACTTATTTAATATTGGTTTGTGAGTTTTTAATTTTGTATAGTGTTTACTTTTTTGGATTAGTTTTATTTTGATCATGTATATCTCAAGTGGTTGTTCTAAATTTCTTTGGTTTATAACATAAAGTTTTGTATTACGTTTTTGAGACTTCTCGGCCCGCGCAAGGCGCGGGCTACCTACCTAATAATTAATTAATCGACTAATTTTATGATTACTCATTGTCGTTGCTGTTTAACATAGGCTAGTTCCGGCTTTCGTTGGAACCCTTCAATACAGTTACAAAAGCTTGCCGTGGTGGACTTGTTGGTGGAACAATAACTGTAAGATCCACATGTCCTATAATTCCTAGCATTATCACGTAAATAGCCATAGCAAGCATCTTTCAAAAGCGACCAAGACGCTTTCCATACACGGGCTCTCGGGTTCCATGTATATAACTCGAGTGATTGCTTAGGTAGTTCGTCATTACCAACGAGGTTTCAGTATCTAGTTTAAGTATTGGTGGCATCTCACCAAACATGTATTCATTCTACACAATGCTCAAGTTCCTCTCTAAATTTGGATACCCTACCGAAATCGCAACGATCGAGCCCTCATCGTCTTCTTCAAATTTCAACAAGATGTAACCACTTGGCGGATCAGTTTCATTTTTTCCATGGTTTAAGGACTTTTTCGATTCCTGTTTTGGGATCAATGCCCAGTCTCATATTCGGTAGTAAGGTATCCGTCGAAACTCTGCCACAAGTATCATTGTTTTGCGTCGTTGGAGTCCCTCACGACGAGGTTGCCGGTATCTTGGAGTTGTACTACCATATGTGAATTCACGGTATCTTGGAGTTGTAGTACCATCTGTGAGTTCACATCACGTTATCTCTGTTGGCGACCATCTGCATGTGAGTTCACATCACATTATCTCTGTTGCCGACCCATAAACAGGTTCTATTAGGGTCTTGGGCTAACCAAAATCCCAAATACCACTTAGAAATAAACTCATTTGGCTGAAAAAACCATAATTCGAAGACTTTGCTAGGAGAGGGAAATGTCGTGTTGCTTTCGAGTGTGAGAATGTCGGATTCAAAACAAGGTAGAAGAAGAAGAAGTAAAGATAAGAAGAAGAAGGGAAAAACATCTGAGCTCTCATCTCTCAATTCTCTCGCCACCAAGCAAGTTTCAAGATCTCTCTCTTCTCTCTCTCTCTTTTCTGTTTCTCTGGGATAGTTTGTGTAAGAGAAACGAAGGATCCAAGCGATGCTGTAGTGCAGTTAGGGGTTGATAAGAGCTATAATACAGTTGGACACTAGAATGAATATATTAGAGGAAATTTTGTTTCTTGGTTCTTGATGTACTTTAATTTTGTTTGGCTTACTCCCTAATCAGGATACGTTAAAGCGAGCTGTGAAAGCTGGGGATGGTACGCTACTAGCAACCGCACCGCCTTACAAGCGTTTCTTGAATGAAAACACTGATTTCGCGTTGATAAGCCCCGGGATGCCGCATGATGACGTCTGGATCCAGGAGTTTATACGCCACGAGATCCCTTGTGTCCTCGCGGATTACATTGTGGAGTACGTTTGCAAACCTGGATACGCACTTGACAAGCACGTGCTCTACAACACAAACTCATGGGCAGAAAGGTCATTTAATAAGCTGCAGCTTAGTGCTGAAGAGAAAATCGTGGCCTAGGAGGTAAAAGAAGAAGTAGAAGTAGAAAAAGAAGAAGTAATTTAGAATTAGCATTCCATCTCATCACTATATATATATACTAAAACTCATAAAGTGGAGAAGTCAGAAGAGATCGTGTTTTGAAATTGAGATTAGTAATGAAAGGGCTTAGTCTCTTTCATCACCTTTCACATAGTCTCATGTCCAATGCTTTACAAGACTTGCTCTTACTAGAGACTTGAGAGTGAGAGATATCTTCTTCTCTATTATAACCTCTATCTTCTTCCATAGACTTACAGCACATCCTCTCTTCACCGTCCATATTGCTTGGCCCTGAACTTATAGCATAACCACATGGCTGTGTTCTCATTTGAACAGACCTGAGTAGAGCGGTTCTCCTCAAGTCACCCGAATGGCAGATATCGCTAGGCGATGATGGAAACCTTCCTTCTGTGTCTGATCCTCTTTGGCGAGACTGTTGTGGAGTAGCACTAGTTGTTGGATTGGCGCTCATGGAGGTAGGGCATGTATGTGAATGGTGTGAGATTGTTGACGAAGTAAGAGGTCTCTGGTATCGGTAGGGTGAAACTGGACTAGTTGGGCGGCTCTCGAGCTGCGAAGAGCTATTGCTTGTTGTTGTTGTAGGGTCCTCGTCCGAGTCTTCTGACATGGGAGAGTATTGTAATGGAAAGTCATCCCTGTGGTACGAAGCTCATAAGAATAGTTTATTTTGAATTCCTTGATTTAGGCATTTTACAAAACACCCACTTAAAAAGTACCGATCATATAATGACAAACATGATCTCAAGAAGGTGACGACATGACAAACCTGTGATAAAGAAAGCTCTCAGACCGAGCTGGAGACTCTAACATGTTGACGGGAAGTGAGTCTCCGACTGTTAGTCCGTTTAAACTGCAAGCCATTATCTACGAGGAAGATTTGGTTGGCCAAAATCTCAAAAGAGACATTTAAACACCAAACAAACAGTTGCTTACTCTTTTGTCGGAATTTTGAACCAACAAAAAACTAGAGAAGCCATTGCAATCGAACTCAGAATTAATAAACAAGGTGGAGATGGCGATTTCGGATATATACAATAATCAGAAATTGGGAAATCTAAAGAAGCGAGAGAGAGAGAGAGAGAGATAACAAAAACAAACCTCGCTAAGATAACGTTTCTGGGAGCGAAGGTTATCGAGATACACTTCGTCTTCCGGATCTCTGTTTCGTTTCCCGCTCGGCGAAGAAGATGAAGCCGGCGACGAAACTGATATCGGCGCCGATCGCGATTCCGAACCCATTTTCAAACCCTAACAAAATTGTACACTGCATCAAGAATAATCTATATGCAAATTGGTTAAGTATGGATGCGATCAATATCAAGATTTGATTTTAAAATTCAAACTAAAATAATCAGTGAGGAGGAGACGATATGGTTAATGGGAACGGTGATTATGTTAAAGCCCAATGGGCCATAATTCAGAAAAACAAACCAAATTCCATTAAAAAAAAAAAGTTGGATCATATGATAGTGACGAACTAATGAATGGTGATGATCGATTGAGTTATTTTTTCATTGATTTGTTTTTTTCTCTCAATATCATTGTTTATAGAAGAATATTAAAACAATATTATCTAGAGCTCGTTATAATTGGTTAAATCAAAGAATAATATACTTCAAATCTGTAAGTGAATTTTCAGCTATGTTCATAATTATTTCCAAGTTAAAATATTGTGATAGAATATCATTAACCAGAGATGTTAAAGAAAACATGTTCTATCTTTCATGTAAGTAATGTTATCACTTTAATAAAATATATTTTGAGATTGATTGTACTGTATATGATCAAGAACCCGGCGGAATGACCGAATTTTATGTAGAACTAGACTTTTTTTTATATTTTGAGAGAGGTCTTAGAAGATTTTAATTTATCTTTTACTCCACCTACTTTGAATGTTGGTGCCGAATTCCTTGCAAAAAAAGTTTGAATACGAGGTTTTCTACAAACCAAATTTGATTTAATAAATGAGTTTGTTGACAAAAAAAAGAAGATTTTATTTAGAGTGTATTGTATATATTTATTACAAAATCTTAACACAAAACAACATATTTTTCAAGACAACAAATAGACAAATACTAGATGATAAAAACGACAATTTATCAAGACTGTGTATTGAATCATGAGGATTTGGGTCTGCTACTTTATTGTATCACTTATTTCAAGTCATGTTCAAATCTCTATCAACAACCGGTTTAGTTTTGATTGGTTATACTCGAACCGAACCCGAATAACTGACCACCCCTAAAAGACGTCAGCTTTTCCGATCGGCCAAGAGATTTTGGTGTATAGTTTTCGGAATTCCCGATGAGGCATTGACACAAACACTTGGCGTGCGTTTGCGCATAGATCGGTGACTGAAGTGAACAATTGAGTAATTGGAAGGGATGAAGTACGTCTTGGTGACTGGAGGAGTGGTGAGTGGGCTTGGCAAAGGCGTTACCGCCAGTAGCATCGGCGTCGTTCTTAAAGCTTGTGGCCTTCGAGTTACCTCCATTAAAATTGGTTCACATCTCTTCTCTCTCATTTCATTTTATCAAAAGGAAAACCCTTTTGACTAGAAATAGTAACAATTTGGGTTTCGACAGGAAATCCGATAAAGTTTGAGACTTTTTTTTGTTGTGTTGTTGTTGTTGTTCATCTTGACTTTGTTAACGTTCTTACACTCTCTCTCGTTCAAATCATACAGATCCATATTTGAACACTGATGCTGGTACTATGTCCCCTTTTGAGCATGGAGAGGTTTTTGTACTCGATGATGGTGGAGAGGTTTTCTTCTCACGTTTTCTTGTTTTATATCTTCTTCTTTACATTTGGTTCATAAAGCATCTTGCTGCTAAAGAATGGTTGCATTGCATATCGCCGATTCTCTGTCTTCTGTCTAAGGTCGATCTTGATTTGGGGAACTATGAAAGATTTCTCGATGTGACACTAACCAAAGACAACAACATAACCACTGGGAAGATATATCAGGTACTTATTTGGGGGGAGCATTGTAGTCTGCTGTTAACTTTTTTGAAACCGGCGGTTTTTTTTCGCTTCGTGATTAACAATTTCTCTCACTAGTCTGTTCTTGAGAAGGAACGAAAAGGCGACTACCTAGGGAAGACTGTTCAGGTAAAAGTTTGTGTGGGTGAATTAGTACATTGTGTTTTGATTTTGTAGTCGGCTTATGTTTTTCTGTTGATATCGGCTTAGGTTGTTCCACACATTACAGATGCAATCAAGGATTGGATTGAGTCAGTCTCTCTGATTCCTGTGGATGGAAAGGAAGGCCAAGCCGATGTTTGTGTTATTGAGTTGGGAGGGACTGTTGGTAAGAACTATTGGCGATGCCATTCATATCTGGTTTTCGTTTACTTAATCACGGTTCCCTATTTACATTTTTTTTTCCTTTTGCTTATGATAGGTGACATTGAATCAATGCCTTTTATCGAGGCCTTGAGACAATTGTCATTCTCGGTTGGTAAGCCTGTGAATCCTCCTTCTCTAGGTGTTCTTTCAGTGGGTCTCTACTTTATTCTTATTGATGTTGCTTCATCTTTCGCTTGCTAGGACAAGAAAATTTCTGCCTTATTCATGTGAGCTTGATTCCTGTTCTGGGTGTTGTTGGGGAGCAGGTAGAATATTTCCTTACTTTGACATGTGCTTAAGCATTGTAATACTTTGTATCCCATTTAAATTATGGTAAACTTTAAACTCGGACTGAACTTTGTATCTATTCCTTCATGCAGAAAACAAAGCCAACCCAACACAGTGTCCGAGATCTAAGAGCTTTGGGATTGACTCCTCACTTTTTGGCATGTCGCTCTGCTCAGGTATCGCTTCAAAACTTACTATAATCAGTTATAATTTGCATACTTTGGGAAACTATGACCTCTCACAGTCACTGCAGAGTCTTGACATGCCTTAATTTTCTTTTCCCCTGCAGCCACTACTGGAAGCTACAAAGGCAAAACTGTCTCAGTTTTGTCATGTGGCGGTAAAACTTGTCTGAAATCTACGTTGTGGATTTACTTAACTGATGTGTATCTTATCTAGTTGGGATTTTCTATCACCTGTTGATTTTTTTCAGGGTGCTAATATTCTCAATATCCATGATGTTCCAAACATTTGGCATGTTCCTCTCCTACTCCGAGTAAGTTGGATGCTTTTTTGGCTCTTCCAAAGAGATGAAAAATGGATATTGAAATATGTGTTTTGTTATTGAAGTACTTTTTCATGTGTGCTCCTGCTGCAGAACCAAAACGCCCACCACTCGATTCTCAAACAACTTAATCTAACCAGGTTAGTCTCATTTCTTATGGTGTTCATTGCTTCGATATCACAAGTGAACACTTTCAGCGTAACACAAAATTCCACAAAACTCATCTCTTTCAGCGTTGCAACAGCACCTGATCTGGATAGCTGGACTAAGATGGCTGAGACTTTTGATAACTTGACAAATCATGTGAGTATTTGCTTGCTGGCCAGCACACTTTTGTTTTAGAGCCTTTGATTTTCTTATTCAAAGAGACTGTCCCTCTGTTATGCACAGGTCAACATTGCTATGGTTGGAAAGTACGTTGGTCTAACGGATTCTTATTTGTCAGTTGTTAAGGTAAACTTAGAAGAAAAAAATGAATTTTTAGATTTTGTCTTCTACAAATTGACATTCTAGCGCATTTGGTTTGCTTTTTTTTGTTTTTTTTCTTCATATTTTCCACTTCGCCGCAGGCCCTTCTTCATGCCTGCATTGCATGTTCATTGAAGCCACAGATCGAATGGATTGCAGCTTCAGATCTTGAAGACGAAAGTGAAAAATCGGTATATACCAATAATGACTTTCATCTTCTTGAATCTTTACGATCAAGAGTTTTATGCTATACTACCACTGTTTTCCTTTTAAGCATCACTTTCTCCTTTGCAGACTCCGGAAGCACATGCTGCTGCTTGGAAGATTTTGAAGGTGATAATTTCTGTCACTTCTCTAGAAAAAAGGAGACGGTCTTTGCCGACAATATAGTCTCTGTTTTTTTTTCTTTTTCTTGCAGAGCGCAGAATGCATTCTTGTTCCTGGTGGTTTTGGAGATCGTGGCGTGAGCGGAATGGTTTTAGCAGCAAAATACGCTAGAGAGAACAAAATTCCTTATCTTGGGATCTGCTTGGGGATGCAAATAGCAGTAATTGAGTTTGCCAGATCCGTAAGAAACTTCTTTCAAACTCTGAAATAACTTGCTGAGTTTCCCTCCCTAAAACCATTTTAGCTCTCTTCGTCTTCTTCTAAATCTCTGACATTGGTTTCAGGTTTTGGGTTTGGAAAGAGCAAATAGCACTGAGTTTGATGCTCAGACACCTGACCCTGTTGTTATATTCATGCCAGAAGTATGTATTCCGAACATGAAAACCTATCAATGGAGTCCGTTCATTCTCTCATTCTTTTTTTTTATATTACCACAGGGCTCAAGAACGCATATGGGAAGTACAATGAGATTAGGATCCCGAAAAACGCATTTACAGAGCCGAGACTCTCTCACTTCAAAACTGTAATCATAACTGAATTTATCTTTGCCGTTTCCTTGGGATTCCTTGTAATTTTCAGTTCATGATTTTAAGACAACAACTTGTTTTTCTCCCGGCAACTTACCAGATACGGCGATGTTTGTTCTGTAGACGAAAGGCATAGGCACCGTTATGAGGTTGGTTTTGCATTACAGGTGGATCCTTTAATATTCTACTCACAGAATTGATCAAAATGATGTGAAAAAAGTTGTTTTGATTTGATGATGTTAGGTGAATCCAGAAGTAGCTCAAGTACTTGAAGAAGCTGGTTTAAGACTTGTGGGCAAAGATGATACAGGGAAACGAGTGGAGGTATTATAGGAAGAAAAAAACATCAATAGTATTAATCGTTTTTGGTCTGGTCTGGTCTGGTCTCTGCAGCATATGTTTCTGTTTGAACAGGTGATTGAGTTTCATGATCATCCATTCTATGTTGGAGTTCAGTTTCATCCAGAGTTTAAGTCAAGACCCACTAGACCTTCTCCTCTGTTTCTAGGCAAGTCTTGTTCTTTTCAAAGACACTTTCTCAGACAGACATTTATCTTTAAAACTCACTAGATTTGTAAATTGTAATGGAAATTTTGACAGGGTTTATATTGGCTGCGAGGAAGCTTCTTCAGAACCATTTAAGCAATTGAGTCGAAGAAGCTCAAGCTCTTCATCATCGTCATTATATATATATTTTGTAAATAAAGAATAAGTCGACAACATTGCCATTATAATAAGCCTCTTAAATTAAAGGCAATACTTATTTACTGACAAGGTGAGAGAATAAACAAAAGATGGTGCAATTCTATTTTAAATGCAAAATCTCATATTTATTTTGATAGAACAATAAGAGTAATATTTATTTACTCTATTGGACTGACACTAATAGAGAGGAATACTTCGGGGAACATAAGTCATCTAATGTTTTAAATTGCGTTTGGCGGTAGTCGAGCGGTCGGGTTGGGCCTAGCCTCTATCCCAACTTCTAAGGTTGGGTTTAACGTCTATCCCAAAAATCAGAGATTAATCAGGATTAGTCGGGGATTAATTTTTGGATTTTTATTAACTTTTTAACATATTAATTCATAAATTTATAAATTTATGACTTTTAATAACTTTTAAATGATTTTTTGAATTTTTAATGATTTTCTAATATTATATTAAAATCAAATTAAAAATTTTCTCCGGCAAAGGTCAAAGGTGCATTGGTTGAAAGTAGGAGACGGAAATAATAGGCATTTCCACAAGGCAGCAAGAATTCGAGAGATCCGAAACTCTATTCGGGAGATCAAAAAACCAGATGGCACCATTGCTACATNCTAGACCTTCTCCTCTGTTTCTAGGCAAGTCTTGTTCTTTTCAAAGACACTTTCTCAGACAGACATTTATCTTTAAAACTCACTAGATTTGTAAATTGTAATGGAAATTTTGACAGGGTTTATATTGGCTGCGAGGAAGCTTCTTCAGAACCATTTAAGCAATTGAGTCGAAGAAGCTCAAGCTCTTCATCATCGTCATTATATATATATTTTGTAAATAAAGAATAAGTCGACAACATTGCCATTATAATAAGCCTCTTAAATTAAAGGCAATACTTATTTACTGACAAGGTGAGAGAATAAACAAAAGATGGTGCAATTCTATTTTAAATGCAAAATCTCATATTTATTTATTTATTTATTTATTTTTTTTGTCAACATTCCATTTAATTAAACCAAGTTGTGCCGGGTTGGTAAACAACCTTCCCGACAGAGTCTGATTTACATGGTAACTGGACCACAAAGGCCGGCCCAGTAGCCAATCTTTTACATAAGAAAGAAACGTACCGAAGTGAGAAACCGTCTTGAGGGGCCCATCACGAGGGAGAAGCCCAAACGCGAGGGAGGGTGAAGTCGAGACTTCACGCTGAAGAGATGGTTGCAAAGGATAGAAGACCGCAATGCACAATCCCGAAGATAACCGATAACGCGAAAACCGTCAATACAGCACACCAACGCCCAAGACGAGAAGAATGGCAGAGGGAGTAAAACACTCCTTACCAACCACTGACTAACGGCATTGACTCGCCACACCACAACGACTCCGCTAATCACGAGAACCCAGACGCAGAAAACCACCTCGAACTCCCGTGACAAAACTGTAGCAAAAACCTAGCAACTGGGCCTGTAGGAAAAGGTTATGCCAGGACAGTTGACTCCGGCGATAACCAGCAAATCCGTCCCACTACAAGATCTCACAACGGATACTGAGGGTGAGCCATAGGAGAGACCAAACCCCGGAAGAGTCTGTTTCATAGATCCGCCAACGAAAGCATCACCTTTACAACAGACAAAAATTCCGACGATCGACCCTTCTACAACCACATCTCGGGAAAAAACCCATCGCAGACCGCCGAAAAAGAGAGAGAAACCCCGCCAGACGAAGCTCTGAAAAGGTTTAGAATAAGGTAGAGCCGCCGCTGCAAAGCAAGAAACAATAACGAAGAGGGAAAGAGATAGCTAAATCCCGACTGAGATGTTGTCCTCGACAAATCAAATGGGAATAAGCAATCAAATTCCGAACTTGAGGAGAGAAACTGCAGCTACAGAGCTCGATTAAGTCGAAACAGAGGAAACACCGGGGACTTACCCATACCACAGCAAAGACGAGGCCAAAAAAAACAACGATCCCGAGCCCGACGCAGCCCTCGCACGCCCAGATAGGAGAGAGTGAAATCTTCATGCTCGTTCCCGGCAACAGCCGGCAATGACCACCGACACCTCTGGAATTCAACCCAACAACCACCAAACCAAAACAGAGAGCTCGCCTTACCAACACGAGGAGCTCGAAAGCTAGATCTAGATCCGCCGTAAGTGAAACGCCGTTGAAAGACCGAGGACCTAATCAACGACGAGGCAGACACCGGAGAGAAAACGCCGACCCGAGAGCTCAACCGATACTGATTGTCGCCGAGACTACGAAACAGTCCCACAAGTGCACCGACGAGGCAAACCTCCAGGGGCCGCCACCGTCGGAAGCCCTCGCCGAGCCGAGACACCAGATCCCATCTTCCGCCTGCAGAAACGAGAGAGAGAGATTGGGCTCGACACAGCTCACCGGCGGAGAAGGTGGGTAACGCCGGCCAACAGAGGCGCCGCACCACCGTCACTACGACTCCAACGACGCCGTCAGGGTCGCACCGCCGTCGAGAGAGGGACCACCAGAGAAGCCCAAACGAGCAGCAATCAGACCAAAAAGGGAGCACCGGGGAAAGAAAAAAGAAAAAGGGACAAGGGGGAGCCCTCCCCGGCGGTGGCAAGGATCGCCGGCCGCCGAGGAGGCAGATCGGCGATGGCGGCTACTTAGGTTATTAGGGCAAACTTCAGAGAGAGAGCGCACACTCTGTTTATCTCATATTTATTTTGATAGAACAATAATAATATTTATTTACTCTATTGGACCGACACTAATAGAGAGGAATACTTCGGTTCGGGGAACATAAGTCATCCAATGTTTTAAATTGCGTTTGGCGGTAGTCGAGCGGTCGGGTTGGGCCTAGCGTCTATCCCAACTCCTAAGGTTGGGTTTAACGTCTATCCCAAAAATCAAAGATTAATCGGGATTAGTCGGGGATTAATTTTTGGATTTTTATTAACTTTTTAACATATTAATTCATAAATTTATAAATTTATGACTTTTAAATGATTTTTTGAATTTTTAATGATTTTTTAATATTATATTAAAATCAAATTAAAAATTTTCTCCTGCAAAGGTCAAAGGTGCATTAGTTGAAAGTAGGAGACGGAAATAATAGGCATTTCCACAAGGCAGCAAGAATTCGAGAGATCCGAAACTCTATTCGGGAGATCAAAAAACCAGATGGCACCATTGCTACATCTCAGAATGAAATAAAGGAAAAAGCAGAGAGATTTTTCAACGAGTTCTTATCTCGGACAATTGCAGATTACCAAGGGATATCGGAGGAGACCCTTCACGAGCTGTTGGGATTTGAATGCAGAACTTCTTTGTAAAACAGTCACAGAGGAAGAAGTGAAAGGAGTATTATTCGCAATGCCGGGAAACAAAGCCCTTGGGCCTGATGGATATACTATTGAGTTTTTCAAAGAAGCATGGTCGATCTTGGGGAAAGATTTCGTCGTCGCGACACAATCTTTCTTCGAAACAGGATTCTTGCCCAAAGGAGTTAACTCTACTATTTTGGCACTTATACCGAAAAAAACAGAGTCCATCGAGATGAAAGACTACCGCCCGATATCGTGCTGCAATGTTCTATACAAGGTAATTTCAAAGATCCTTGCAAATCGTTTGAAAAGGTTACTCCCAAGATTTATTGCACCGAACCAATCAGCCTTCGTCAAGGACCGACTACTAATGGAAAATGTTCTTCTAGCTTCAGAACTCGTCAAGAACTACCATAAAGAAACGATCTCGTCTAGATGTGCTCTAAAGATAGACATTTCCAAAGCTTTCGACTCAGTGCAATGGCCATTTCTCCTCTCCACGCTGTCGGCACTGAAACTTCTGGAGAAATTTATACATTGGATAAAACTTTGCCTCACTACAGCATCCTTTTCGGTTCAGATTAACGGGGAGTTAGCGGGATATTTTAAAAGCAATAGAGGTTTACGTCAAGGCTGCTCACTATCACCTTATCTGTTTGTGATTAGTATGAATGTACTCTCGAAGATGCTGGACAAAGCAACTTCATCTCGCATTATCGGGTATCATCCCTACTGCCAGGATCTCAATCTCACGCATCTATGTTTTGCAGATGATCTTCTAGTTTTTGCGGATGGAAAGAAAAAATCAATTGAAGGGATTCTAGAGGTTTTCAGAGAATTTGCAGCTTTCTCGGGTCTGAACATCAGCCTTGAAAAATCAACGATTTACATGGCTGGAGTTCCAAAGGCGGTACAAACAACAATCCTTGACCAATTTCCCTTTGACTCAGGAACTCTACCGGTGCGATATCTGGGGCTTCCACTCCTTACAAAAAGAATGACATTTCACGACTACAACCCACTACTTGAACAAATACGGAGGTGCATCAGTGGTTGGACTGCAAGATTTTTATCCTTTGCAGGACGCCTTCAGCTCATAGGATCAGTGATACATAGTTTGACAAACTTTTGGATCTCTGCTTTCCGGCTACCCAAAGCCTGTATCGACGAAATTGAAAGATTATGTTCAGCATTCTTTTGGTCGGGGCCAGAATTAAAACCCAACAAAGCAAAACTCGCATGGAAAGAAGTCTGTAAGCCACGAGAAGAGGGAGGTTTGGGACTTCGTCCAATAGCGGAGGTGAACAAGGTGAGCTTCCTGAAGTTAATCTGGAGAATTCTCTCATGTCATTCCTCACTATGGGTAAATTGGATTCGTCGATATCTAATCCGCAAAGGTTCGATTTGGACGGTGAAGTACACTTCTTCGCTGGGCTCTTGGACGTGGAAGAAACTTCTCAAATACAGGGAGCTTGCGAAGTCGCTTACCCAAGTAACGGTCCAGAATGGTAAGACAACCTCTTTCTGGCACGATAAATGGACATCTCGGGGCAGATTGATCGAACTGACGGGAACGAGGGGCTGCATCGATCTGGGCATTCCAATTGCGTCCTCTGTCCAATGGGTATTGCATACTCATCGACGGAGACGGCATCGCTCGGGATTACTGAATGAAATCGAAGAAATCATTGAATGCCAAAGACGACGAGGAGCGGCGCAAGATGATGATGAGGTGTTATGGAAAAGAAGTGATGATAGCTTTCGGCCGCTATTCAATTCAAATGACACATGGAGCTTGATACGCGAGGCGCATCCCATAAAGACTTGGTGGAAGGGAATATGGTTTCAATATGCCACTCCTAAACTTACCTTTGTTGCGTGGCTAGCCATACACAATCGCCTCGCGACAGGGGACCGAATGGCTAAATGGAACACGGGAGCCAATTCAGCATGTGTCTTTTGTCAAGACCCACTTGAGACTAGAAATCATCTCTTCTTTGCCTGCACACACTCGAAGGAAATATGGGTAAACCTAACCCGAAAACTGCTGAGACAAGGCGATACGAGTCAATGGGAAACATCTCTCGTTTCATTAGTAGATGCATCGCAAGACAAGCTTCGGCTATGGCTTGCTCGATACGTCTTTCAGCTCACTATCTACACGATTTGGTGGGAAAGAAACAAACGTCGTCACGGTGAGCCACCTACTCCAAATCAACAACTCATTCAAAGCATAGACAAGTAAGTACGGACTCGACTGACATCCATCCGTAGCTTAGGTGATAAACGATACGAAGGTGGTATGGAAGCTTGGTTCGATTCGAGATGATCTAGAATTTTTTTCTTGTTTGGCCTCTTTCATTATATGCGTAGGAAAAACTCCACAATTACTCTCTATTTGATGTAACACTCGTTGTAAAAACTGTTTTTTTTTGTTTGAATAAATTTGACATTCAATTAAAAAAAAAAAAAAAATTTAAAAAAAAATTAGACGACCGTCTAGACCAGCTAAACGGATAGGTCTAGCGACTAAACAGAAAGTAATCGGAGCTAGATGGGGATTTTTCGAACAAGGAACCATCTCTCTACTTTGGTAAACAGTTTTTCTTTTTTAATGAGGGGACACAAATACAAGTATCTGCACAAAATATCACAAAACAAAAAAAATATTTATAAGAGAAAAAAATTAATGATAAATGAAACAACAAAATCTCATCCACATGAATAACCTAACTCTGTTTTTTTTCTTTTTCTCCCCAACAAAAATGATCCAACCCGCCGGCAAACCACACATTAAAATTTTAAAAAAATTCCCAACATCTCAATTGTGTATCCGGTTTGGATTAACCCCCCAAACCAAACCCATTTTACCGGCAAGGGTTTTCATCTTCTACAACAAAAGCTACCTTTGATTTTCTTCCAAACCGAACCGGCCAAGATCGATGAAACCTCCTCATATAGCACCATCGGCTGCTTTAAAAACAATCAGAACGTAAATTTACATTTCTCTTTTTTAAGACCTTACAAAATAAATATCTAATGATCAGATACTTTGAATTAAAAAAATCTGATGATCAGAATCAGACCCCACATGTGATTAGAACATAACCAGCTGGCTCAAGCCAATCAATGGTTGGATTCTAAGAGCCATTGTCCTACGATGGGGTCCGAAAAGAATCGGTCCCCTTTGCTTTTTCGACATTTTTTATAAAGAACAAAAGAGAGCGTGGGGTCAAACATATTTTTTTAGATACCAACACAAGAACAAAGAGACCAATTCTTGGAGCTCTAATTAGCTGTGTTAATAGTGATGGTGAATAGAACGTTGTCCACACGTCTCCTCTGTTTACTCTTAAATCTTATGATTTATCTAATTACTAGTTAAACACACCTCTCTTAAACAAAGATATGATACTACCAAGCACAATAATGTATCATCTCCAAATACCAGAAACTTAACTCCTTACAGTCACCTAGAACCCGGATGAGACTAAAGATGACTTATCTCTGAGCTAAGTAATAGTGCAAAAAGACAGTTTAAACAACAATGCTGAATATAATTGTGCTTTTTTTCCGGATGAACATTCATCAGACCTACCTAGTGGCACACTGTGCATATCACATCCACCGACAGAAGAACAATGGTGTATCAACTAGACATAACAAGAGTCATTCTAATGATCTTACAAACAATCTAGAGCTTCCCTGGAGATTCTGCCAGAAAAAGGGTTAGTTAAGCTTCTTCACATGTGTTGAAAGGAAAAAAAACATAATCTCAAGGTGAGAGTCTCTAACTATAGTCTTATCTCCCCCATAGTAATAAAGAAAGCAGGTTTTGAAGAATAATTTGAAGTCAGTGACTAGTGGTTCAACTACTGATGAACAAGCAAACAAAAAGTAACTAATAAATTAAACTGAACAAGAAAAAAACAAAACAGAGTTTGTGTTTACCGGAAAAACCAGCTAGAGTTGTGGCGGCGTCAATGCGAGTGTCGATACAAGTCGTAAGGCGTCCATAGAGCGTCTAAAGGACAAGGCCGTTTCGAATCGAGCCTTAGCCATGGCTTGCCACTACCGGACCAATGGAGCAAACTCACTGGACCAGGATGCAAATCACGACAGCTACCTCTAACATTGTCCCCACCGAGCCCGTGCTGGTTCCACCGGTGTGAAATCGGCGCCACGTGACCGGCGAAAACCAGAAGAAACGGTGGGAGCGAGCCGAGCTCGTAAATCCGCTCGGTTTTCTGAATCTCCATCCATTTCTCGATGCGTCTCGTGTATCCAGCTCGTCTCCATTTCTTTAGATCTATCACCATCACGCCTGTGTTGAAGTAGCAAGGGTTCCTCCCTCGAAACGTGCCGGAGAATCTCTCGTCGGACCAGAATCCTCCGGTGAAGTATTTGCTGAAATTCGCGTGGCAGTACTCCGGAGCTCCGATTATCCTCGACCCTAGACCGGTTTTCCACAGCTTCGCGATGTCGTCGACGACGACGAGATCCGAATCCAGGTATATGACCCGGTTAACGCAGGGCTCGAGCAGATCCGCGAGGTAGTTTCTGGCGTAATTCAACGGCTGCTCGAGAGCTTGTCTCACGGAGGAAGATATCAAACCACGAACGGTCTCAGGGGCAAAATAGTAAACGTTGAATTTCAATTCCGGGAAAGTCGATCTCACCAGCGACTCTAGGTTTGTCTCGGAGACGATGAAGTGGAAGAAGACGCTCTCGGGGCACATCGAGTGCTGAAGGATGGAATTCACGGCTGCGATTGAGCCACGGAGGTACTCCACGTCCAGTGTGATCGCCACGTGGACCAACGAGGGGCTACAGACCCCGGAATCTACGCCGGAGGAGACACATTCGTCGGCATTGCGAAACACCGGGGATTTTCTGAAGGATGATAACAAACTCCGATCTGATGGCGGCGTCGGTCGGAGGTAAGCGTCCAGATGCGACGACCGGATTGCCGCCGCCGGAGGAAACGACTGAAGCGACGGAGATAAGACGATCACTGCCATCGCGGCGGAGAAAAATCCAGAAAATCTCGTAATCCAAAGCATTTCGAGAATCGCTGATTAATTCCCCAAAATCCGAATCGAAATCAACGAAATACAAAAAAAAACTCGCGATTTTTCAATGTCGAGAATTTATCCTGAAAAACAACCACAAGAGTTTTTTTCCTTGGAGAGGGAAGGAGAAGAAGAAGAAAAAGATTCCATGAGACACCGAATCTAGGCGGAGGAGAGGGCGCAGGATAAGAAATCAGAGAAGCATCGTGCGCCTCACTGTGCACTCTAAAGCTTCCCTTCTCTCCTTCTCTGCTCGGAGCTCGCAGAAGAAGACGACGACGACGATGAGAGAGAGAGGGAGAGAGGTAGAGAGAATCGATGGTTTAATTATAAATCTTTATTTCTTATAAGTGAATGCAACATTTGTTTTTTTAATTGTATTTTGTAATTACTCGTATTTTAATAAGTTTTTGTTATTGATTATCTTATGTCAAGTGTGGAATATTTTATAAGCATCAAATAAAAAATTTGTGTAAGTGTAAGTGTGTAACTAACGATATATACAGAGAAAGAAAAACCAGCTGTCATTGCATTTCTCTTTCACTATTACTATTTAATNCGATGAGGAAAGATATCGGAGAAAATCAGGGTTTTAGAGCAGTAGGTAATGTGTTTTTACAGGATAATCCTATTCACAAGAACTCTCTCTCTCTCTAAATGTTTGAATCGACGCTCGACCCCATATTTTTGATATTTTTCGAAATCGGTCCATATTATCTCAAACGTTCCCATTAACATATACATCTACGATGATTTTGATAGTAAATTTGTGATATAAATTAAATCGTTTTTCAAATAAAATTAGATTCATTTTGTAGTCACCAACACTGGATCATCGAAGATGAATAATAATAAATTCTGAACATTTTATTAGTATTTGGTTTTATGTAAAAATAGATAAAAATACAGGGACTTATTTCGATGTATTTTTTTTTTAAAGTTCAGAGAATTCTAAATTCACAAAACTAACTTTCCTTTTATTAGTATTCGAAGTAAATTTCGGAGTATACAAAACTAACCATATTTCGAAATATTTATTTTATTAGTATTCAGTTGGATTAAAAAAATATACAATTCTCTAAACTTTAAAATGACAAAAACTTAACTTTTAAAAACCAACTAATTGAATAAATAGTCAACCAAAGAAAAAAAATCAAATTGTGGATCACTCACTAAACAAATACATAAATAAACATAAAATTAAGAAATGAAAAAAAAACTTAAGAATAAACAATCCACATTTCTTAAGCTAATAGAGACAAATTCATTAACAATCATACTAATAAAACTAAAATAATATTATACCAAATTTTTTAAAACAAAATTGTGTTCACGTCCGCGCGTAGCGCGGATCACACACTAGTTATACTATAAAATTGCAACATATTTTCAGGAATTGATTCATTCACAAAATAAATTAACTAGTTAAAATCACTTAATTATCTCACAATATTCAATGTGGGTCCCTTTTATCTACGTTAATACGTCGTCGGTTAGTCTGACACAAGCGACACGACCAATGCGAATCTTAAATTTTCCTTTGCTATGTAAAATCTTACACGTACGTTAACGTACCCTTAATAGACAAAATTTAAACTTTTTTTCCTTCTCTACTAAAACTAATCAAAACCACCACGTTTCTATGTCAAATCCAACAAAGTACTATTTGTTATTAATGAAAATAAAGAACAATAATTTTTTTAAAAAGACCCTACGGTTTGATTTTGAGATTAGTTTATGATATTTTTTAAAAACAAAATACATTGTGAAATGTGTTGTTGGTCTTTAAGAGCACATGTGTAAACAGTCCGTACGGTCTACGCTTCAGAACCGCATAGGCCCATTACAAATCAGACCAGGCTGGCTTCCACGACCATCTCTCGGGTACTGACTCGGATTCTCACTCAGTTTCTGTCTCGTGGACCCCCGACTCATTTTTAAAAAAAAAAACTAGAAGTTGATCCGGGCTTTTACCAACCGACTAATACTCTCCAAAGTGTAGCCGTAGAGTAACCCATTCACCGGGTTTTCAAATTGGTCTAAATTAAGTGTCGACGGTTGGACTAATCGTCTCGTTGTTGTCGACGTTAGCGATCTGTGATAACTGATAACAGTCAGCAAATTTGATTGACGATATATTTTGTTGTTTGTTTTACAGTCGTCGCACGATCGATCAATGACAGTAATAAAATTATGTGATTGAGCCAATGTACCAAACAAGAAATTTTTTTTTTTTTTTTTTTTGGGGTAAAAATGTAACAAACAAGATTTGATCGTCAACGTTTGTTATGAAATGAACGATTATATATTGACGACAATAAAACGGACAAGACGGTCCATTAATTACTCAGTTTGCAAATGAACACATCTAGTAGTTTTTCAAAGGTGGCATAAAGAGAGAACACAAAAGTCTTGTGATTTTATTAAAATGTTTTATTTTCGCCTCATCAATAGCAACTTTGGAATGTGATTCTCTTTAAATTTACAGCTTGTGGAGATATAGCACAGAAGGCATCTTGGTGAAGAACCTAATTAAAACCCTTTTTGGACCATGTGAAAACTGTCATCTATGCTCGAATCAAATCTATTGGGCTAAATCTCATAGAACACATAAAACTGAAAATACCAAGACAACACATTTGGTAAATAGAGTAAATTAGTTACTTTAATCCCAAGAAAACAGAAAGAGTTTTTTTTTTTATTATTATTCTCAGAGCTAATCAAAAGTAAACATTTCTGCCTTGAGTTTACAATGTCTTATCTAGGCGGGCAAAGCGGGTAATGCGTTTGCTGCTCTTAGTTTCGTTTCTGTTGTAAATTGGGATCCGCGGGTAGACCAACAGGAGTAGACTCAAGCTTGTGTGAAGTAGCTCGTGGATTTTTCGGAGGCGTAAGCGGTTCCTTTTTTAAACCGGGTGGTCGAATCTCCGGTACAATCTCATCCGCCGGAGTCTTAGGATTCGCTACATCATCCAAACCCTACAACAACAAAAACATATCACAATTAAGAATCTGGTTGGTTAGGTCAGTATAGTTTTAGATCGGTAACAATTACTAGGGCTTATGATTGGTAAAAAAAAAAAAAAAGATGTAAATGCGGTAGAACAGTTCTACTACACCCCCATGCACATCCTAAGTTTGTGAGTCTTGTGACAATGTAAAATCGAACTAAAACGTTGTAATTAATGATAAAAAGGTAAGTAAAAGATGGATGATACTTCGGGGTCTGTTGGGAAAAGACTAGGCTCGTCTCCATCGTTACGAGCATGAATCTCTGGATCAGCGGTTCGACCAGAAGAAGCTAGTCTCATGGCGAGAAGACGACGACCGAGAGATGAACGTGCCGCTGCGGTAAAAGCTGGTGAAGACAGCATTATTCTTGGCTATGTTGTTGTCTGGTGGATAACTAAAACAATAAGGAGGCTAGGTTTTTTTCTTTTATAAATACGAAAAAAAGCACAAAGCTAAACCCTAGTTTCTCGCAGAAAGAAACTATGACCATGATAATAACCTCTTAATTCCCATTAATCTATCCTATTTTTTAGGCCAAATCAAAAGCCAACAGAGTGGATTTCACAAAAAAGGTTTGATCGTTACTAAAAAAAACTTGCTTATCGTTTAGAATCCAAGACCTATTCAAGCTACTCTGTTTTCTAAAATTTCGGATCAAAATGACTTGTTGAATAAAAATATCTTGAATTGGCATTAATATAAAGGTAAAAACTTTTTATCTCCACTCGTGATAAAGAGATTCGTTATTGAAAAACACCCAACATAATTGTTTCTCTTCCCCAACAACACAGACAAACTTTAAAAGACAAAACAAAAAACTACTCGTACAATGTTTCTTCATATCCACGAGTTGTGAGGAGAGAAAGACAAGAGAGAAGATTTCTTCTTCTTCTACTTCACGTTATCACCGTGCGATATGTCCTGCATAACAATATAGTATTGGCTTAAAAGTCCCAGCAAACTATTTTACTCAAATTCAACTTTCATACCTTCAAACAAAGTTGAATTGACCAGGAGGAACATTAGGGCTTCCGAACTGGAAACCGGATTGCGGAGGAGCGTGATTTTCATCGTTGCCTTCTTCTTCTTCATCGTCTTCAGTCCAAAAGGTTTCGAGGATTTTCACAGCTTTTTGGTATATATCGTTGTTGTCGTGGCTCTGAAGATTCTCAATCTTCTCAAGTCCTTCCGCTTCATCTATCATTGTAGCGTAGAGGTTATCGTCTCCTGTGTGACCTAAGTTTTTCTCTGCTTCTCCAACCACCAGAATGTTCTCTAGCGCTTCTAAGCAAACCGATACAATTCTTGGATCTGGGCAGGTAAGGAGATCGCATATCCCTTTGATACACCCTTGGCTCACCATAAACCTGAGAAGAACATGTTTTAGAAATGATCCTTTCGTTATTAAGGTAAACATAACATTTGGCTTTAGTTTGTTTTACTTGATTTGATCATTAGTGCCACCAGAAGTAGCATTTGAGATTCCCCAAGCAGCTTCTTTTTTTACTTCAAATTCTGCGTTATGAAGCAGCCAAACAAGAGGCTGAATTATACCTGCTTCAATCACTGCCTGCGCATTCGGGTTTAAATAGAATCAGACACGCAAAAGTTCGACTTTGTTGTTTAATGCCATATATGGATAAAAACTCACTTGTATCTGATTTGAACTCCCAGCTGTAATGTTTGAGATAGTCCAGCAAGCTTCCTTCTTGATACTCTTCTTGTAAGTGTTTGTTAGAAGGTTCAAAAGACAAGGAAGCACTTGATAGTCGAGAACCGTCTGTTAGGAGGATAAGTTAAGAGACATTTTTCCTGACAACTCCAAGTAGAATTTTGAAGGTATATATACGCACCTGAGTCTGTAGATCATCGCCCGTTACAATATTTCCAATGGTACGAAGCGCAGGAATCAGCACTGATGGTGACGAATGACTAAGAAGAGGAAGAGGATGAGGAAGCATTCAGATAAGATAATCATACCATGCCATTATTGCTACCCATCAAAAATAAAATCACAATCAGATACTCACGCTAAGAGCTCAATGAGGCGAGGGATAACGCCTGCAGCGATAACCGCTTGTATTTTGTCGTTTGAGCTATCCGAGAGGTATGACAGAGCCCAGCATGCATCTGTGAGAACTTCTTCATCTGTTGAATGCACAAGGCGCTCAAGAACTGGTAAAGCTGGTTTTGTCTGCTCAAAATATACAAAAACAACATACCAGAAACATGTTCAGAATATATCATGGAGACTCCAAATTTGGTTTATAATCTGCGTATAATCTTGAAGGAAACCTGTTCAAATGAAGGCTGCGGCTTCCCTCTGCAAAAATTTGATAAGGTCCATGTAGCATTCCTCAGCATTGAGAGCTTTGTTTGTTCACTGAACTGAGACAGAAGAGGTATCATTGCACCAAAACTTAGGACAAGATCGCGGCAATTTGGCGAGTCTCCAGCAACATTTCCCAATGCCCAGACAGCCTATATTCAGGGAAAAAACAAACCTTAGAATGGTAACAGTCTCATTGAATTTACAATTCATAAGGTCTACAGAGTTTCTTTGACAACAGAGATAAACAAAATGATGACGGTAAACGTATACCTGTTCGCGGACATCCTCACTAGCCGAGCTTAGAAGATGGATGAATATCGGGACAGCACCACTTTCAATGATGACGTTTGTGTTCTCTGATGTCCCTGAAGCAATATTGGTGAGCGCCCAAGCTGCCTCAAACTAAACACAAGCCAAAATGAACAGAAAAAGCATGTTAAAAAATACATCAAACTCGGAACTAGAGATCAATTATCGAGGTGCAAGTGCCTCTCACCTGAAGTTTGGGAAAGTCATCCCTCGAAAGAAACTTGACGACGCGAGGAACAACACCAGACTGTACAACATCATTGATAGGAGGATTTTGTTCTGCAAAAAGCAAAATATAACTTCTAAATACTCTAATAACCAAAAACGCTGATTGTTATACACTAACGAATAATAACATAAGTCACAAACCAATCGAAAGCAGTTTCCGCAAGAGATTCGTTGCCTCCAGTTGTAACTTGCTATCCTCAGACCAAATTCCAGCAACCATATCCGGTAGATTTTCTATTAACTGCAATACAGATTACAAAGAGATCTTATAATTGAAAAAAACTATGCCAAAATTATAATTGAAAAAAACTATGCCAAAATCTGATGCAGAGATTTCGATATACATGTCAAGAACAGATGAAACAAGATTCCATATAGCAATCTAGGTGAGATTATTACTCATCAATTCGAGAAACATTAGTAATCCGGATATACAAATACATAAACATCGCAAAAACTGTCAATCTAGTACAAATCAAGATAGATTAAGCCAAGAAATCGATCTCCAATAAACTGATGCGATCTGATTGGTCAAAACGGTACGAAAATCAGAGACTAAAAGTAAATCGCAAACACAAGAAGCACATACTTTCTTCGCTGAAGAAAGATCCTGTCCCAATTGTGCCGTGGCCGAGAGCCCCTCGCGTCTCTTCTTCTGCAAATTTTCCTCTCTCTTATTCTTCCTGATCTCAACCATGTGATCCTCTCGCCTCCGCCGTCCCTCCTCCGCGTCGACCGCCACTTTGTACCGATTCCGACGGACCTCCGTCTTCGCGCTAGGTCTGAGAGACATCGTCGCTTAATCGATCGAAATCGGAAGAATCAGCGATCGGAAAATGAACAATCGATGAAATTTGATCTCGATAAGACGAGGAGTAAATGATTATTAAGGGTTTTGGAGTTGATGCGAGTATATATAAGAGCGTGTACTCAGTTAATCCAAAACTGGCCCTAAATATTGCTACTAATTACGAAATTGCCATGGTGTTTTAATTTGGTTTTTGAATTTGAATCTTAACGTCTCTCTGCTTTTCTAGGTTTACACCGACTAATTAGTATTTTATCGATTCACTTATATTTTTTTCCTTTATTTTCTCCACGCAAATATTTTAATTGAAATGGCTTTTGAAGCCCAATTAAATTATTACATAACCCAAATTCGGCTCAGATGTAGCCCAACGTAACTAGGCGATAAACCTAAACGATAAATCATGGATGCAACACGTGAAAGCATTGCTGACTAGAAAACTAAACCTTTTTTTTATTATTATTAAATTCGGAAGTAATCTCAGACTCTTAACGGGCCCAGACTAATCTCCCGAACGGGAATGACACAACTCATTTATGATGCCCCACTTGGCCAAGAGTTAGTATGATAATTCCGCATCCAAGAGGATTTGATCCCCGGCCTTGACCAACAGGGCCGAAACTCACTCCGAATGGAAACCACCCCACTATAACCTCTTGTTTTAGAAAACTAAACCTCTGAATAACATATTGAGCATTACCCTTTAACATGGTCCATAACAAACTAGATCTTCTCCATCTCTCTGATCCCAATTCCCAATTCTCAAACTAGTCGTGTGTTTTATCTGATTTGGGTGTTATAAAAATTTTAGGACGTTTTATCTGATTTGGGTGTTAGAAAATTTTTGGGACGACGCAACATATATGGTTTTGAAGATATTATGACATTAATTATGTTCATCTCTATTGTAGATAATTTGAGGAGCAACTTGCGAGCCAAGTGTTGTTGGTCATCAAATCCGATTATGACTTGAAGCCCGTGAAGTTCAAAAGAATAATTTTCTAGATCTCGATATATTCTTAACATAATTCATATATGTGTTTAGGAAAGTTTATATTAAGCGAGAGTGTTAACATTATGTTAATGTTACCACTATATAAATGTACATTATGTTAATATTAAATTTATTATAAATTTAAAAATTACAAATTAAACATATTTGAATCAATAACATTTAAATTATTTCTTATTCGTTATTTTACATTTTACATATTACAAAGTATAATTTACAAAAAACGTACCCGCAAATTTAGAATCTAGTTAGGTGTTACTCCAACTAGTTCACAACTCTCGACTCATGTAAATTCCTAATCCTCGATGAACATCATCATTTTCGGCACATATAAATGCCCCGACCCTCCTCTAATTAAGATTAGAGTTTCGCTTACCCTAAGAATAACTGATAAGTATATGAAACTTCCCTAAGAATCAAAAGTTACGCCTCATCATTCATAACTGTAAATTCCATCGAAGGACGGAAAAAATTCGTCCCAAACAAATCCTAACTATTTGTCAAACAAAAAAAAACAAATCCTAACTTCTAAATCTTATACTATTAGACCATCCACAGCGGAGGATATGTGTCTTCCGCAAGACACAAGACACAATGTCTTGGCAAAAAGTGATGACGTGTCGCGACGTGATTCATCGAGACAATTAATTTTTTTTTTTTTTTAAGCGGAAGACATCAAATTGATGTCTGAAATGTGGATGGTCTTATAACCCTAAAATATAGACTCCATCGATCGATAGGAAACAACCTTGATGTATTTTATAAATTTAGTATTGTTGTCAACTTTGAACAAATTCATCATCTAGAAGAAACATGCACACTTAAGACTAATTATATAACTAAATTCCATAATAAATAAATAAATAGATATTATTTTTTTTCTTAACTTAAAGTAATGTTTCGAAATGATTAAAGACAAAGACGACCCTAAAACGAACCTTTTAATTTGATAAAGATGCATGCACATCTCCATGCATATATAAATCATACATTCATGTCGTATAATATGCTTTAACTCTAGACCGTCATCATCCCTTTGGCTTTGTAACGTCCTGTATAAGCCTGATTTTGCATCCTCATTTGCTCGTAAAATTTCACAATAAACTCCTCCGCTTTCACGTCAATCATCTCATCACCTCCATCATCATCACCATAACATTCATCATCATCATCATATCCATCATCATCTTCATCAAGACAATCCATATCACGCAACGACTTTGCCGATCCATATCCTGAAATTCCCGAAGAGGAAGAACAAGAAGTCGCCGTGAAAACCTCTACCATCTCTGATAGCTGATCGTCACTACTCGCCGGAGCTTCCTCCTTCGCCGGAGAAGACGATGGCAGTATCGTAATATTAGACGATGGCAGTATCGTATTATTAGACGATGGCAGTATCGTAATATTATCGTTTTTCAACAGCCGAAAGGACTCGACAACTCGCCGCCAAAACCCATTATTAAACGGCTTTCTCCTCCGACGACGGCGAAGCATGTATAAAACCACACCGATCACGTGCATGCCATGTGATCGTTTCTTCTTCAACTTATTCTTGATCTCTTCTTCGCCACCATTAATCTGATTTTTAATTTCCATATATATAACGATTAATGGTGAACGAAAGAGATTCAAGATGGGGGGTCTTTCCCTGCAATGAGCAGGGAAGAGAGATTTTGGAAGAAGATCCCAAGGAAGAACAGATTTTTATGTCTATTTATATGAAAATAAATAGAATGGTGTAATTTGACGTTTTTAAAATATTAGGGGTGAAAAGTATAAGTGTTGAAGAGTTTTGGGTTTAACGATGGAAGTAAAAGCTGTCTCTTAAGACTTAAGAGAGAGAGAGAGCTTTCACGTCATAACTAGAAAAGACAGCGCGCTCTTCATGCGGTAGTTACGGCGGGAAGAGGAAGTTAAAGACAGCTATAAAACCAAACACAGTTAATTACTACTAATTATTTTAGTAATTAAATTAGTTATTGCTTCCTTTATTTACTTTTTAAACACTATTTTTAGGAGTATATTCAATCTAGCATTTAGAGAGATTTGTATTAAAATCACAAATCATATGTTATTCAAACATAGATTTTTTTATTTTTATTTTAAATCTCATGTTATTGAACTATGTTATTTAACTAGTGATTTGTAAATGAAGTTTCAAATCTATTGTTATTATAAATATTTTAAATAGTGGATTTTATGAGACTTTCAGTGATTTGAAGATGTTTTGGTGGATTTTCTTAGTTAAAATAAAATAAAAATCCAAATATCATGGTTTTAGGGGAGATTTCATAGAATTTTAAAAACAAATCATAACAAATTACATAATTCACTCAAATCATCTAAAAATTCACTAAAACTCAAATCTTTCGAAATCCTCTATAATATTAGATCGAATACACCCCTTAGTTTTGTGTTATTTTCCCCTTATATTTAACATTTCATGACCAATTAAATTAGGAGGAAATGACTAATAATTGAAAGATCTATAGACATAAATGAATAATATTGAGGGAACCCTAAGTTACTTGCACGAAGAAATAGCCTCAAAACATGGTTCCATGCAAAAATGGCACTACGTTCCAACCTGTTAATTTTCCACATACATATAAAGTCCATATATATATATATACATATATATCTCATTCTATACAAATTTGAATTTTTCCTCAGGTTGATCGGATTATACGGTATTTGCCCCGGAATTTCCGAAACACTATTTAGAAATATTCCACCGAAATATTGTTTCTTACGTTTCAGTGTTTCATACGAAAAAGCGTCAGCACACATCAATATAACAAGTCCAAAATAACATCAACTTATACGACTGATCTAATCTAGTATTATTGGTCGGCATTTTTAAACTATAATTTACTTGAAGATTATTTTATGTTTATCTAGGGATGTCAAAATGAGTCAAATTCTTATGGGTCGACCCAACCCGATTCGATCCATCAACTCTATAATTGGTCAATTTTATTTTTATTTTAATGGGTGGATGAGTCAAATGGATCATGAGTCAAATATGTGACATGTTAGACTCATTAACTTCATATGATAATCAACTAATCATCATCATCATTTATCATTATCACATCATATCAATACTATTATCATAAGATCACTTTTTCTCAATATATATATCGTTGTACTAAAATTTGGAAAAAAAATATGGAGTATATTACAAGAAGATACATGAATCTATATATGTCTGAGATCCGACAAAGAAAGCACGTTACAGTATCTGGAAATGGAACACGGTTTCGTGGAAACTAGAAACTATAATAAGGAGACAGCCGCAATAACATGATTCAACGGCACTCACAACTAAACTAAATCTAACCTTCTCTCTCAAGCTTCATTAGATCTCCGATTTTCAATTATGCTCTTTGTTTAATTACAACGAAAGTTCCATTTTATGTATTTATTAATTTCTTCTAATAAAACCTTCATAAGTTTTAAGTATTGGTCGAACTTAATAGCTAAGTATAGACTTGGAATAATTCGATAATTAATTTATTCAAAACATATTTGCATTTCATAAAAAAATAATTGTTTAGTCAATCATAATTTGTCTAATAAACTCTTCATTTCGCAGCATCAAGAAATTTTAGTAGTTATCAAAAGGATGTTTTTTATACAAATGGCAACCCATGATAATATATATATATATATATATAACATATAAATTCAGTTTTAAAATGAAAAATAAAAACAATATCTAAACGCACACATTTCAAGACTGGAAACTTGAAACTAATAAGCAACAAAAATACTAAAGAGGTTGAAAGTAAATATAAATATGTATTTAAATAAAAAAGCATAACAGACGAAAGAAATAAAACAAAAAAACGTAAATTAAGAAACAAAACGGCTAACACAGCTAAGACCCAGCCACATGAACTTATTTGATAAGTTTTCGTTGCTTAAATTATTTACATAGTAGTGGAATACTAATTTGTTTTTTTATGATGCACCCAGAAAAGGCTCCGGGACCGGATGGAATGACGGCATTATTCTTCCAACGATCTTGGCAAATTATCAAAGCCGATGTAGTGGGTTTGGTCAACGGGTTCCTGGAAAATGGTTTTTTTGATCAACGGTTGAATATGACAAATATTTGTCTAATCCAGAAGACAGGACGCCCCACTCGGATGACGGAATTAAGACCTATAAGTCTATGTAATGTGGGTTATAAGATTATTTCTAAGGTTTTATGTCAGAGGTTAAAAAAATTGCTACCGGATATGATCTCAGAGACACAATCAGCTTCTGTATCAGGGAGACTGATTTCCGATAACATTTTGATTGCCCAAGAGATGTTTCACGGCCTACGCACCAATAAATCTTGCAAAAGCAAATTTATGGCAATTAAGACGGATATGAGCAAAGCATATGACAGGATAGAGTGGCCTTTCATTGAAAATCTCTTGAGGAAATTTGGTTTCGCGGAAAAATGGATCTCATGGATGATGTGGTGCATCCAATCAGTACAATATAAGGTGCTTATCAACGGTCAACCCAAAGGCCAAATAATTCCTCACAGAGGGCTGCGGCAAGGCGATCCATTATCACCCTATCTATTCATACTCTGCACGGAGGTTTTGATCGCCAATATACGGAAAGCAGAGAGGAAAAAATCACTAACGGGGTTAAAAGTGGCGAGGGCAGGCCCGACAGTCTCACACCTACTATTTGCGGATGATAGTCTATTTTTTTGCAAGGCTACGGTTCAAGAGTGTCAAACCATCTTACATTTACTTAAACAATACGAGGCGGCCTCAGGACAACAAATAAACTTTTCAAAATCATCCTTAAATTTCGGACACACAGTAGAAGGTGGGATTCAGGAGGAGATTAAACAATTGTTAGGAATCCCAAATATGGGAGGGATGGGCTCTTACCTGGGCCTCCCGGAAAGTCTAGGAGGAGCAAAGAGTAAGATTTTTAACTTCGTCGTCGACATACATAATGATAGAATCAATGGATGGACATCGAGGTTGCTAACTAAAGGAGGCAAAGAGGTTCTAATTAAATCGGTAGCATCAGCTATGCCAACTTTCGTGATGTCATGCTTTCGCTTACCTAAGTCCATTACCGCAAAATTAACCAGTGTGGCAGCAAGGTTTTGGTGGAGTTCCGACGGACAACAGAAAGGAATGCACTGGATAGCATGGAGGAAGATGTGTCGGAGTAAATCAGGCGGTGGAATGGGATTTCGAACAGTAGAGGATTTCAACACAGCACTTCTAGCAAAGCAACTATGGCGGTTAATGGACAAACCGGATTCGTTATTTGCTCGGATGTTTAAGGGTCGTTACTTTCGGAATACGAACCCATTAGATCCTATAAGATCTTACTCACTGTCTTTTGGATGGAGAAGTATTATCTCGGATAGACCTCTGGTTGCAAAAGGGCTCATTAAAAGAGTTGGTTCAGGTGGCTCTATCTCAGTATGGAACGACCCATGGATACCATCTTCTTCCCCAAGATCAGCAACTTGCAAAGGGTACAACTATTACCCAAATCTCAGGGTCAATCATTTGGTTGACCCAGCGACACAATCGTGGAATATGGAGTTGATAAATGCAATTATTGACCCGGCTGACGTCGAAATAATTCGCAGTATACCTATCAGCATCACCTTTCGACCAGATCCCTTCGCCTGGCATTTTACAACAACATGAAAATATACGGTTAAATCGGGATACCAGATAGCGCAACAAAACTCAGACAGCGACGGGAATCAGTTTTACGGCCCGGATGTGAAGAATCTATAGGCACAAGTGTGGAAACTAGCCTGCCCACCGAAACTGCGACATTTCATTTGGCATGCAATTTCGGGATGTCTCTCGGTTTCAGCGAATTTACGCGCCAGAGGAATAGGTTGTGACACACAATGTGCACGGTGTGGAGCGGAAGGGGAAACGATTAACCATGCTCTTTTTGAATGCCCACCGGCGGTACAAGCCTGGGCACTCTCCCATATTCCTTCGGCCCCGGGAGTATTCCCGATGGCATCAGTTTTTTCAAATTTTGATTATCTATTTTGGAGACTACCGCAAGAGGACAAGATCGCAACTTTCCCTTGGATTGTGTGGAATATTTGGAAAGCAAGGAATGATAAGGTATTCTCAAATGTGGATAGAAACACACAAGAGCTATTAAGGATTGTGGAAACAGAGGCAATAACATGGGAAACGGCGCAACTTAGTGAACCAGAAGGAAATCCCCATCATACCGAGTCTAACACGGGGAGGGCTCAATATGAGGAATACGACAGACTGAAATGTTATGTTGATGGCTCGTGGAAGGCAACAGATTACTTTTCTGGCTTAGGTTGGCACTGCTTTCAGGAGGGAGTTGAAGGAGCCATCACAGGATCAAGAAATCTGAGAAGAGGTCTTTCCCCGCTACACGTAGAATTGGAAGCGCTCATATGGGCGATGCATTGTATGATTGCAAATGAGAAAAATGAGATAGCATTTGCAACAGACTGCTCGGAGATGGTGAAGATGGTGTCTACACCTAAGGAGTGGCCGGCTTTTGCAATTCATTTGGAGGAGTTCGCAAGGAGTAAGGAGGAATTCACTTTCATCTCTATCACACATATACCACGTTCAAACAATACAGTGGCAGACAAGCTAGCACGAGGTGCTCGAGTCTACCCATCAGATTTTATTCATGTAAACTCAATACCTCCGGTTTGGTTCACTGAATCAGCTTAGGTTTTGGGCTGTCGACAAAAAAAAAAAAAAAAAAATTGTTTTTTTAGATATAACAAATAGATTTAAATGTTTGTTTTTCTACAGTTTAAATGGTCGATATGAAAGCATGTATATAAGTATTTAAATTTTTGAGTATGATTGAATAAGATAAATATTTATCTTAAATCAATTACAAAAATAACTTTAGTAAAAAAAATTCAGACAAAAATAGCTTACTTTTTTGCACTAAATGCCCATCACGTAGGATATATTTTTTTTTTATTTTGGGGGGTTTAAATGTGATAATCTTTTTTTTTTTGTTACTCCGCGTTAGGCAAATTGCAAACAGCAAGCAAAAGCTGCACGCTTTTATATATATATATACACACACACACACACAATCATTTCAAGAACCAAAACCAACCAACACTAGAAAAAAGCTTCATTTTAAAAAAAAACCCATCTCAAATCTCAGATCAAACCACCACCAAGAATCAATATTTTGCAGGGTATCAATCATCATCAATGGCGGAATCATCGAGGAAGAAAATCAGTAGAAGCGCAATAACACATAAAGCTTGGAGTCTTGTGAGGATGGCTCTTCTATGGGGAAGGAAAGGTGGAGTTTTCAAAAGATGGCCTTTGTTGGAACTTCGTAACTTGTTCTCCAAGCATCTCAAAGCCCTAGCTCATCATAATAGCGGTCACCGTTACGGAGAACGGCAGCTTTCCTTTGATGAGACGCCGTTATTTAACGTCAAGAAGAAGATGCATCGTCCTACGCTTATGAGGTTCCTCCTCCCCTGCATTGCTCCTCCCGTAGAGTTTGACTATGACTTTGGAATGGACAGTCAAGATTATTCCGATGAGGGGAGATCGTACGTTTACGATTACGATGAATCTTGTACGGAAGAGTGTGATCGTACGACTAAGGATGATGAGGAAGAAGAGAAATGGGTGGATGTGAGAGCAGAGGAGTTCATTGCTAAGTTCTATGAGCAGATCAAGTTGCAGAGGCAAGTCTCTTATCTGGAATACAAAGAACACAACGACATTGTATCATTATAGATTTATGGTTTATTTTTTCTTTCAATTTTGAACGATGATGCTTATTACTTATGTATTTAGTTATTACGAATGCAACTTGCTTTTTGTAGATAATTAAGAGAGTGTGACTCAATCTTCAAAGATGTTTTTTCACTTTTTGATTTGCCTATACTTTTTGTTTGTTCTTTGAATTTTCTAAATTTCCTTTTATTTGCATATACTACATTTGATTTATACATATCATCATAGGATGCTAGCTAGCCGGGTATCAGCAGGTCCAATTTGGCTTGAATCAGATAAAATAAATGAAAAAAATATCGAATGTTTCACCAGAATCTTCTTGTTATTTATATAAAAAAAAAACCATAATCAGGCAAAATCCGAAAAGATTTGATTTGAGTATGGGCGTTAAAGTTAGGCTCTCATAAGAGAAGAAAAAAAATGTGTATGCAAGGCCGGTTTCTTTGTGTGTGATGCTTATTATAGAGTGTTCAATAGTTTTGTGTACCAACGTGGGAATATGGAATTAGATGTCCTGTTCAGTTCAATTTTCTGAGCCCTTTGTTCATCCAAATCATCCCTTATATTGCATTCCACGAGACGAAGATGAAATCTGCAATGGTTGTAACTTGGAGGAATCACGTGTGCTCAAGGTGGATTTGTCTTGGGATTCAAATGTGCCACTTTACCACAAGTGGTAAAGCATAGAGTTGACGATCATCCTCTCTCTCACTATGCTATGGCGAGGGCCAAGGGGGCAAGTCAAGTCAGTGCCGGCTTAACTAGGTGGCCGGACAGTGCGACAGCCCCGGAGTTCCATTTTTTTTTTCTTTTTAAAGTTTTGATCTAGATTTTTTCTTTTTTAAACTAATAAGCGTAATAAAGTATGTGAAGCCAAGATACTTGTTTTTATTCTGCCTTGGACAATTTCATTTCCCTTTCGAGTCGATTTCCTTAATGTATCTTTTTGTCTAAGAACCTTGCAGTCTTCATGAATATTTGATTTTTGATATGATTCCTAATGTTTTCAGCCTTTCGTTTTCTGTTAAATCTCCCCTTGAATACGAAGAACGCAAGTTTTATCTGTTCGAAATTTTTTAACACCAAAAACAAGAAAATTGGGTTGAAAGCTTTGTTTGAATCTCTAAATTTAAAATAAGCTTCAGAAAATGAGAATTCAACAGGGAAATGACATGGTTAAGGTTTGTAAATTATAACAAAAGACACGCTGTTGTGGTAAATGACTAAAACAAGAGATTCTTGAGGACTAAAAGAACAATCATTATGAAACAGAGTATAAGGAGTATTGTCGCACATTTCACCATTGCTCCTTCTCTTTGTGTTCTCTCCGCCTATTCAAACATCAAAGTGAGATATCTATGTGAATTCTCTAAGATAAAAACAAAAAAAAAATCGGTTGTTTTACCAAATACTTTTGGTAAAAAATCAAACCTTTTGTAGTTGTTTAAAGCCTTCCTCTACCGACGTTGAAACATTTTGGATATTGTAGTCTATTCGATCAACTATCGTGCCCTGATTGATACAAAACATACACAAACAAAAAACAGTCATTGTTGAGAGTCTAGATTATATCCACTCGATGTATATTTATATGCTTAAATGAGTCAGCTCCAAACCTGGTCAATAACAAGAGCTGATAAGTCCTTCATTATCTGTGCAAGGTCATTCACGGATCCCAAAACCTAGAGGGAAAATCTGAAGTTAGTAACTATGGAAATGTAGATCACCATTGAATGTGAAGTAAGTAGCTTCCTTAAATATGGCAGTAACAGCTTCTCATTACCTGCTGAATCTCTCTTTCCCTTTCCGCTGAGACATGTTGCCCTTTCTTAAACTTGGTTGTCTGGTGTTCATCAAAACCCTAAAAGTTGTTTAAGACCAGTCATTTTCATTGTACAGTATTGCCAGTTGAATGAAGGCAATGATAATTGATTGCGAAAACTGAACCGCTCTAGCTTGAATAACCATAAGAAGTGGTTCTTAGTGTCAATGATATATTTTTACAAAGCAATTAGGCACTTACCATCCCACCAAGTTCATCGTCTTCATCAAGTCTCGACATCTTTCCATTCAGGTTAAACTCCAAATCTACTCCATCCTGACCCTATGATTTGAGAAGCCAAACATATATAAGAGCATCAAATTAGGGTACTCTATGAATGCACCAAGAATCAAATCTTTGCTCAAATTTCTTGAAGAAATGGGCAAAAATACCTCTTTCTGCTGCTGGAGACGTTTCAAATAAGTAGATTGTTTTCTGCGGAGCTCCATGGAGAGATTCTGAAGATCTGTTGCAAGAGAACGCTGTCAAAAACAGTATGTCAAGTCCATTGAAGAGCCCCACTAACACATGTAGACAGAACTTTAACCTCGAGCTACAACATATAATAACCCAAACATATAATAACCAAGATAATGTCAACTTATTAACCCAAATTCCCATATCTGATTCTCTAAAAGCACAACAACAACAAAGGTAATGGGCACACACTCTTTCATTGGAAAATTCCAAGAATACCTGCACATTTTTCCTGAGATTTGATTCTTCTGAAGGCCCTCTAGTAGATAACTTGTGCAATCTCTTTTCTGAGTTCCTCAACAGATCCGTGATTTCATGAGTGAGCATCTCGACTGCACGTTGATTCCCTTTGTTATCTCCAAAGGTAGGCATTAGAGCCTTTGAATGAGCCTTTGCTAATTCACCCATTTTGTCTCGCACCTTTTGTATATTAAAAGTGATCTCCTCAGAATCATCTACCCAAGCTGGTGGGAGACCTATTGTGAAGGCATCGCTACTGCAAACATTTTACAATTCAATTCGATCATTAATGGATCGCAATCTGTTGAATCATACGATACATCCATCACCACAGTAAAACGGAACGAAAAAAAGATACCTCGACGGGCCAGGATCATTGGAATTCAAAGGAGCATAAGAAGAAGAGTGATTCGACCGAGCAAACGAACCGCTAACCATTTCGATCACAGGACCACCGAACGAATCAGACGCCGATAGAGATAAAGGAGCGCGCGCGCTCTTGCACGCATCCCTGTGCTTCCTGTACACCGTCGTTCGGTTCCTCGTCGCCATCGAAGCAAAATCAATCTCCAAACAATCGAAACACAAGATCGGATTTCACGAGCTAGTGTCGTCGGAAAATCGTTTCTGCTTAGACTTAACCACAAAGGAGAACTGTTTGGGCTTTACGATATGGGCTTTAAGGCCCATTTAAATATTAGGCTTTTTTGCAACTTGCTCAATAACTTGGGGTCAATATAAGTGTGTGGAGCACACGTTTTAAGACGATGACGCATTTAAAAAAGCTGAAGGCTGTAAAAAGACGTAAACACCCTTAGTTTTCCATGCTAACTCGAGGCGGGAAAAAGTCAACAGAGGACGGTGGTTCAGAACTTTCAGAGGGTAAACTAAAAAGCTTAGTGTGACCAAGTAGGGGTATTTTGGTCATTTAGAGTTTCCATCAATAGATTCGTCGTGTCCATAGAGAAGAAAAAAAAATTCCACATTTAAAGGTTAGACCTTTAAGTTGTGTTTCCTCGCAAAAAGAGGCTCAACAAAAGTACTGTACTGACAGCTGCATATAAATGCACGAGGAAGAATATCATTTAATTAGAAAAGTGATCTGAGATTTCCAATTCAGGTTTTTTTTGGGATTCAGAAGCAAATGGAAGAAGATTTGTTGGGCATTTGTGGGTTTGATTCTTCGAAGAAATATCGATTAGAAGAACTTGTCAAGCATCAGTCTGGTTAGTTTCAAAAATCCCCTCTTTCTCCGATTGGATTTAGCTTATAATTTTATTTTAGGGTTTATGCTGGTGTTTTTTTTTTTTAATTTCTTCACATTTTTGGCCATTAAGGTCTGTTGGGTGCTTGTTAATAATGGAGAAATGGCAACTTTTTTTTTATCTCCAATGGTTGAAGTTGAAATTTTCTCACTTTATTGGGATTTGTTGTGTTGATATAGGTTTTGTGATGGTAAACTTTTTTGTAGGTTCCTGTATTGAGTTTGAAGATGTTGAAGGAGATGATGAAATGGCAGTGGATTATCCGTGTCCGTTTTGCTCAGATGATTATGATTTAGTTGAATTGTGTCACCATATCGACGAAGAGCACCAACTAGATGCTAACAATGGGGTAATTTCAATTTATATCAATCTCAGAAACTCATTTACTGTTTCTTCTAATTAGACACTCAGTCTTCACATGACGCAGTTAGTTTTCGATTGTTCATTGTCCTCTAGTGCTTTCTTTAGCAGGTAGGATTGTGATTTTGTAATGAGAGTTGGTAGGGACTTCTTGGATTTTAGTTAACTTGGATTGTTTGCTTTGATGCTATGAGGAGACATTTTGCAGTTGTGAATAGTTCGGAGTGGGAAAACCTTGTGGCTCAATCCTAGAAACCTTTTTGAGCTTAAAAAGAACACACCTTTAGAAACTTAGACCGGTTCAGGATTCTCTGAAATGAAATTAGTCTTTTGGTGAATGTAATGATTTCTTACAAATCAGCTTTGGTTGTGATGTAGGTATGTCCGGTTTGTAGCAGACGAGTGAAGATGCATATGGTTGATCACATAACCACGCAGCATAGAGATGTTCTGAAGATATCCTTTTTTTCAAATTGACTCTTCTTTCTTTTGGTAATCGATGGTATGGTTAAATCAATTTATCCGCATTTGGGTCCCTTGACAAAAACCTTACTTTGAACAAAAGCAGAGACTTTACAAGGATGAGTCTTATTCAGCATTTTCTCCAGGGACAAAGAAGTATTTACAGTCTCTAATCGATGGGCCACTATCTACTAATCATACATCTAAAAGTGTTCCTGACTCATTACTATCATTTGTCTACAACCCGCCGTCACCAAACCGGTCCAAGCTTGTCCTGCCTGAGTTATCAAGTGGAGCAAACATGGAAGACAAGAGCCTTATCAGGGCTTCGACAGAAAAGTAAGCAACATTTCATGTTTTCTTGATCCTCCGTTCCTTGTGTCACCTTGTCTAAAGCTACATTTTGCCTTTCGCATGTGCGCAGAGACAGGAAACCCTTGTCTCCCTTGTCAGATACTGAGTTACTAGAGAAGGCAAAAAAGAGAGAGTTTGTACAAGGTTTAATATCATCAGCCATGTTTAATAACTTCCACGACTTCTGAGTAAGAATAAGAAAAGATGTGATACATTGTTTGAATCTTTATTGCTCTTAGTCAAGTATTTATATATGAAACTCTGGCAAAGTACACTAGATTAGTCTATATGCCCAATGAGCTTCTGTTTATCTTTCAAACTTCTACATTGTTTATAGCTCATAATCGTTAAGTTACTTGAGACCGGAGTTTCCTTAACAACCACTTCTTACGTAGTTTCACATCTAGAGCCAAGAAAGTTTTCGCCTTGAGTTCATCTTCAAGCAGATCACAAGCATCTAATATAAGCTCCTCGTCCATGTCTGGTAACGCTTGAATAGCCTCAACAGCGTCCTCTATTGCCATGGTTTTGGTTTCATCAACTCGAGGCTTCTTCAGGTTTATAGGGCTCGTATCAGTAGTACCAAGTTGATAGTCTCTTTTGTTCTTGGGGTCAAACAAAAGAGAGCTGCTATCTTCTTCCTCGGTTGAAATAGACAAATCTGTTGTTCCACTGGACTTAAACTCTTGGAACTCGGTTTCGGGGTCAAACTAGTCTATAGCTACGAAGCAGTCATTTTCCTCGATCCCAGAATCGCCACAAAGCACACACAAATCTTTGTAGTATGGAATTGGTCGAGTCATGAATTGCCTTGCATCTCTATGAGCCTGTAATTGTTTCAGACAAATAAAACACTTTGAAAAAGAAACCATACACTTAAGCTTAGATCAGAGCAATCAATTACCTTTATATAGTCTTGCCAGACATTATCATCAGCTGTAACCATTTGACGCTCATCATCCCAACCGAACCCATCAGATCGAAGAAGACTCTTGATTGCGTTAAATTGTCTTCTCAGAGTCTTATACCGATTCTTCAAGACATCAACATTAAAGTTAGACTCGAATTTCGCGTTGAAGAGATTAACCATCTCAGTCCATGCTTGTTTCCTGAAAACACCGTCAATCTGGTTTCCACTTCTCGCTTGGTCCAACATTAGACCGATGAAATACCGGTCCATTGGAGGATGCCAAGTAGTCCTGCACCGTGCTATGCTGCTTCCTTTTGAGTTAGATATGATTGTTGTTGATTCACATTTTCCGTTGTAACCTTCATCTTCCTCAATCAGAGTGTTGGTTTCTCCCTCAGTAATATTCTCCTCATCTGAAACACATAAATCTAACGGGCCTCAAGCATCTCCAGATTCAAAAGATTCCAGATTCCAAGCGTATACAGTTCTCTTCACCAATTCTATGAATGATAAGATTCCAGATTCAAAGAGTGTACCTTTCTGCTCAGACATTCCATCTGTGTAAATCAAACACAGATCTTTGTAAAAAGGTATCGACTTTATCCGAAAAGATCTTGAATTAGGATGACCCTTGAAAAAGACACAAAACAAAACAAAGTTTATTCTAAAAAGAAGAAGAAGAACAACACACACACAAAACACGAAACGCAAAACGCACCTTGAGATACTCATCCCAAACGCTATTATCAGCAACCACCATCTGTCTCGTTTCATCCCAACTAAAACCATCTTCTTTCAAAACATTCTTGACGGATGTAGACAAGTTCCTCAGTGTCTTATGCCGGTTTTTCAAAACATCTTTCCCATAAGGAAACCTGAATTTCGCAGTGAAGGAAGAAGACATAAACTTCCAAGCGCGTTTGCTAAAGAAATGATCTTCGAATCTGTTCCCTTTTCTCACTTGCTCCAACATGAGTTCGATGAAATACTGATCCATTTCAGGCGTCCACACCGTTCTTAATCGCTCATTACCGTTTCTGCTAAGTGTGCTCATTATTATTTTCTTACCTGCAAATTCGATTGCACGAACACACAAATTTGAAATCGAAAATCGAATTACTAGACAGACCCATAATCGAAACTCGAATCGATATTTCAATTAAATTAGCTAGAAGAGAGCAGAGATCGTCGCTTACAGAGAACTCCGGTGAAGACAAGAGAGATATCGGTGAGCGGGAATTGGAGTTCCGGTGGGATAAGGTTGTCCGGGATAAGGGCTATTCTAGTCGTGGCTAAGGTTATAGTTTTATTCGCAACCAATTCAGAAACCTTTAATGGGCTTATATTACTTGATGGGCTTCAACTATTATGGGCCTAAACGTACGGCGTCGTTTGGTCTAGGGTTTGTTTTTGGGCCACAGGGACGTTGTTTTGGTTATGATTACAGAGAATCAGAGAATGAATGTTTCGACTTCGTGGAGAATCAGAGGTTTATGCAGCAAAGAGTAGAACCCTAGAATTGTTTTGTTTTGCAGTCGTCATTTCATCAAGTCAAAATAGTTGGCGATGAGTAGCTTCAACGGAGACTCCATGGATGATTTCAAAGGCCTCCGAATAACTCAGCTCGATGATGATGACGATGAGGAAGTTCCAGTGGACCCGATAAACGTCGATGAATTCGATGATGATGACGAGGAAGACGACGAAGATTGTGAACCTGTGATATTGGGTTTCGTCGAGAGTCCAAGATTCGCATGGTCAAAGCTGCGTCAACTGTTCCCTAATTTAGCAGGCGGTGTTCCGGTACTACATTACCCTTCAATATTTGCAATCAAAACTCTTTCTTCTTAATGTTCTTAGGTTTTGATTCTTGGGTTGAAATTTGTGTTATAGGCATGGTTGGATCCAGTTAATTTACCATCAGGGAAGTCAATTCTCTGTGACTTATGTGAAGAACCTCTGCAATTTGTACTTCAGGTGAGTTTCATACTAACTAATTTGTTATTCCTCGCACATCTTCTTAATGTTCTTAGGTTTTTTTTGGTCTCGTTTATTTCGCAGCTTTATGCTCCGATAACGGACAAGGAATCAGCTTTTCACCGGACATTATTCCTCTTCATGTGTCCATCTATGTCTTGTCTACTCCGTGATCAACATGAACAATGGAAACGTGCCCCCGACAAGGTTATGCGGAGGTAGAAAGGAATCACTTATTACCTATCGCATCTTTGTGTTTGTTTCTCTTCTCTCCAATTGTGTTGTTGTTACAATAAATCGCTATCTTCTTTTTCTGAAGTATGAAGGTTTTCCGTTGCCAATTGCCTCGTGTTAATCCATTTTACTCGTGCGAGGCTCCAAAACACAATGGAGCAGACAAGCCCTTGGGACTTGGAGGTATTTTTATGAACTGTTTGACTCGATTCCCAGAATTCTCTTTCATTTTCGATTCTTGATTTTGATTTGTTTCTCTTTAGCTCCGCTTTGCACTTGGTGTGGAACATGGAAAGGAGATAAAGTATGTAGCGGCTGCAAAAATGCTCGATATTGTTCACCGAAACACCAGGTGTGTGTGTGTGTGCATAGTTTGCTTTTATTGTTCTGCTAGCTTTTTAATAATCTTCTTGTTTTTAATTTCCAGGCCCTGCATTGGTGCGTGGGTCATAAAACCGAATGTCAACAGCTTCGTGCAGTTCTCGAAACATCTGACTCAGGCCTTGTTGATAATGGGGTTTCTCTGACTCAAGAGCTGAAAGGTTAACAAAATACACAAAACTTTCTTAGCCTTGGAACTTTATGTAACTAGTGATATCAATTTTTCCGTTTGTGCAGTTGCGAGTAAGAGTCTATGGAAAGAATTTGTATTGGTCAATGTGGATGAAAGTGAGTATGATACAGAGATGTCAGAAGATGATGAAGTTGCTAAACCTTTGGTCTCAATGAAAGAAGTTGACGACCAAATGAAATCGCTGATGAATGATTTTGAGGTAAAGTCACTTGTTGCCGCCATTTTGCAACTATAAATTTGCTCGAATGATTATCAGTTACGTGTTTGTACAGGGAGATGCCGATAAAAATAGTTGGGTTAATTTCCAGCAACGCGTGGCCAAAGCCCCTGAACAAGTCCTAAGGTGTGATTCAAACACACAGAAGTTGTGATTTTTTGCATACATTTTTGTTTTCTTGATTCTCTCATAACACCAATATGTGAAATACATTTACATTTTTGATACAGATATTGCCGGAGCTCTGGAGCTAAACCCCTTTGGCCAATAGCAAGTGGACGAGTCTCTAAATCTGAGATTCCCAATTGCAAATCTTGTGGTGGTCCTCGTTGTTTTGAATTTCAGGTAGCTCTTTCATGTTTTTACCAAATTCGATCTTCTCTTCTTTCATAACACTAGTACTGGTCTTAGTCACTGCTTTTGCTTATCTTTATAAACTAGTCAAGACAGGACCAACATTTTAGGCTCTTTCTAGACCAAATAAACACACAAAATTCCCCACCCCATTTCATTTCTCTGTTGTTGCATATTGGAAGCTTGTCTCTGTTCTTGATCATTTTAATGGCGGTTTATTCAGGTAATGCCGCAGCTACTGTTCTTCTTCGGCGGGAAGAACGACAGGGAATCTCTCGATTGGGCAACAATCGTGGTGTACACGTGTGAGAACTCGTGTGAATCGAGCTTAAGTTACAAGGAAGAGTTTGTCTGGGTTCAACTCTACAGTCAGACAACTTAGGCCTCTTCTCTTCTGTTTCTGTTGCCGCAAAAGTTTTGTTCTTAATCGGATCGGACCTAATATTTGTAAAATTTTCATGGGTTATATTTGTTGTGTTATTTTGGTTAAAGATATCTATTAAGTGATATGATCATGGATAGCATGGAACTTGAACCAGAAGATGAGCTAGAAGCTGAGGAGCATGAACCAGAGGAGATTGAAGCTGAGGAGTCATTGACCATACCAACTGGTCCAATGACACGTTCCATGTCTAAGAAGCTCAAGGAAGCTGTTGCGGGAATACTTAGCCGAATCCAGGAGCAACCAAACTACTTGATTCACATGGAAGATGAAGCTACATTGATGATGATCCAAGCTCAAGAAGGTTAGTGAGCTTGTGGTCTAGTTTTGTGCTCTTTTTCCCTATCCCCGTTTTTGTCCCATTGGGTTTTACGGAGATAGGTTTTTAACGAGGCAAAACTAGATCACTCCCCATTGCTCACTCGCCAACTTGATGCCTTGCTCAACCATCTCATTTGGCGATTTCTCTAAGGCCTTTTACATGTCATTTTTCGAAAACTATCATGTCTTTTATTTAGGCCCATTGTTTTGGCCCATCTATTTCTTTTTGTTGTTGTTTCTTCTATAAACCCTAGCAACTCTCTCTTTGTCGAACTTAACCATCATTTTGATAAAAACAAGTTTTCTTCTTCCGTTGGTCTAGAGAGCGATTCTCTTCACCATTTTCTGGTGTGTAATATCCAGATCGTTGTTCTCCTTTGGTGTGTCATATCCAGAGAGTTCAACAAGGTGTATCAAAGGCTCTCCATCCCTTTGTGTGACCCTTCGTTCCCCCTGCCTTGAAGCCTTCGTTGCTTGCAAGGATTATCCCCATCTCTTACCCAGCATTAGAGTGTCGAATCTTAGGGAGTGTTACGTTAAGGAGATATTAATTTTACAAGTCAACCGATCTGCACCAGACCTTATTGCGCGACCGTGCCAAAGATCATGCCACACAGACCGACTCACTGCCCCTCTGAAAGCGATCTAGATATGGATCCAAAGCCCCGTGGGTCTAGTTTCCAAAAGAATCGAGATCACCTCAATCAGCCTTACCAATCGACCCAGAAAGGCACAACAGTGAAGGCATATCTGACATTACGCGAATCAGGTAAGGAAATTATTGTGACTAATGCAATAATTCCAAGGTATGAGTTTATTTTTATTCCTGAAACTAAGTTGCTGGAATTTGAACACATCCAAGAGCTTTATATATCAGATGTTGATTTTCAAGATGTGATTCATTATGGTGAAAAATTTGAGCTTAAAAAGATCTTTAGGCATGGAGGATTTCTGTTTGATAAAACGTGTGAACCAAACATAACTGCTGTGCTTATGGATTTTGATAGACTCTCTAGGATAACACACTGCATTTCATATCATGAATTTAGAGAGGCTTCATATGATTTGAAATCATTCATTAAGATGTTTGATATGATCTACATTCTGATTTATAATAAACTCTTTGATGATCATACTAAGTATTTGAAATGTGATTTAAATGAGCTAAATGAGAAACTGTTTGCTGAAACAGAGAAGTATGCCCTTTGTGTGTTTGATCTTGTGTTTCAAGTTATGGTTGTGAAAGCACAGGGTGTACAGGATGAAGAGCTGAACTTTCATGCACCAAAATCGTGGCTCTTCCATGTTTGGCTCAAGAAGATTGTTGTTCAAGCTGTTCTTTATCCAATGGAGCATTTGAGACAGGAGCAGCAAGCAAACATGAAGCAATGCCGATTGATCTTTGAGTCTGGTGGAAGTTCGAGGATTCAAATTGTGGCATGTGATCATTCTGATCTTACAAAAGCTAGGAAACATGGCACACTCCCCACTCCAACACCGATCACGCCCAGAACCAAAAAGAGACGCTTGCAAGATTTGAGGACAAATCTTTTTCAACTGGGGGAGGATGATGTGATCATGGCAAGCGCCCAGAAGAAGAAACTTGAACCTGAGTTTGAAGCAGAGGAGCATGCAGCTGAGAAGCCTCTGATCATTCCTAAAAGTCCATCGATTCAAGATCAAGAAGCTACACCAACAAAGACCAAAGTTCAAGGAGGTTAGTGAGCTTGTGGTCTAGCTTTGTGCTCTTTTTCCCTATCTCCGTTTTTGTCCCACTGGGTTTTGCGGAGTAGGTTTTTAACGAGGCAAAGCTAGATCACTTCCCCTTTGCTCACTCACCAAATTGAACCCATGTCAAGCGTCTGCTCGTACGAAATCTAAAGGCCCAACGAACCCAAGACTGAAGCGAGGCCCATTCACTACTATGGCATTTTAAATTAAGTGTCGCTGTTAGCTCACAGCTCCCCAGAAAACGTATAAGATATGGATCCAAAGCCCCGTGGGTCTAGTTTCCGAAACCATCAAGATCTTTTCATTCGGCCCAGTGAATCGCTCAGAAAAGGCCCAACAGTGGACGCACGTCCAAGTGATCAAGTCTAATTTCGACCAGATTTATGTTTTATGGCCCATATGTTGTTTAGGCCCAGTTATGTTTCTTTGTTGCACTTCTATAAACCCTAGTTGCTGTGTAATTTCGACACCGACCTTTTCATTTTTATCAAAAACGAGTTCTTCTTCTTTCTTTGGTGATGAGAGTGATTCTCTTCTCCTTAGTTCTGGTGTGTAATATCCAGAGTTCTCGATCTATCTTTGGTGCGTAATATCCAGAGCAGATCGACGGTATATCAAAGGACCTTCCGCAATCCTTTGTGTGACCCTTCATCTTCCCCGTGCCTTGAAGCTTCACCGCTTGCAAGGATTATCCGGTTACCTTTTACCCAGCATTAGAGTGGCGATTCAAGGGAGTTCGTATTATTAAGATTTTGACATAATATATTTACATTGGTTAGTTCGACTAATAAAGTCGGATATTACGCGATTTACAATTTTACAAACAAAAAGGATACATAATGGGATTTAACAGTACTAGAAATGACTTGTAAAAAAGGAAAACCTAACAATTCGAACCTTTCGATTTCTGATCAGATTCAGCTTTTTTTTTTTTTTTTTGGGATTCGGTTTGATTTGGTTTGCTGCATATAAAAACACATTTCAATTTTCAATTTTCGAACATGAATTTTCTGGTTTGATTTTGGATCAGTTAATAGGTAACTATATACGAATTGAACTGAGAGCTAACAATTTTTTTTTTTTTTTTAACATCTATTTTTTTTAATATAAAAATCAAGTTACATAAAAACAATAATAAATAAAATTAAACATACAAAGCAATAAAACAACGAAAATGGATTTTAACGATTCTTTTCTCCGAGTTTTTTTCGCTGGAATGTCCACACTTTCTTTCTTCATAATCGCATTTGATATGATGCAATTTTCATTGGCTATGATCCATCTTTTCTCCTGTTGTATGTCATTGACACATTCTCAAATAAGAACTAAAAATATTTTTCGAAAAAGAACTCAATTTATTGATTCTTTCGATAGAAAAAAGACTTGAGATTGCCAATTTTCAACGACTGTACGAATGTCGCCATACAACAAAGAGATTACATCTTTCGCTCTAAAACCTCGTCCCCTCCATGGCGGTTTCCATTGTAACGCCATATCCAACAGAGTAAAATCATCGAATAAAATTGAACTAAAATCCCAAAACGGTCGACAATCATCTTTGACGCCGAAACATTGTTCCTTCAACACTGATTTCCATTTTCCGGGATCCCATATTCGCTGACCAATACGCTCTTCATGGTTTGGTACCGCTTTCATACCAGATTGGATCGCTTTCTTCAGATTTTCAAAAATGAAGACTTCGTAGCGGAATACGATCTCTCCCACTACGGAGATGGAAGATGTTGGAGAGAAACCGGCGAGAAGCTGTTGCTCATCCTCATCGAAATTGCAAGAAATCGTCCTCAAAAAGAGGAACGACACGATCTCCCAAAAAAATGTCATGGGAAAAGAAATGTTAAAGGTTTATGTTAAAGTAAAAGGTTTATGATCTTCAATGCCGGCCGGCAAATTTCAGAAAAATAGATTGAAAACGGTTGAAAATTTTCGCTTTTGAATCGCCATGCGAATCGCCATTTGGGGGCATCTATCTATTGTGAATGGATTGTGATCGATGAAAATACGTTTTAGCTAACTATTTTTTATATAAAGATTTATCAAATTAACGTACAGAAATGTTAATTACGAATATTTATTATTGTTATAGATTTTTTATTTGATGAGAGAAGATAGTTACGTTTTGGGATTTATTACATACTTGGGTTTTATATTGGATCAATTGGTCGGGGTACTTTAGTTAATTAAATATTCAACGGCTATAATTAAAAAAAAAAAACTTTTTAATTATAGCCGTTGAATTAAAAAGGGTTATTAGTTGATTTGAATTTGATAAACCAAACACTTCTCTCTCTTCACTTTTTCCTCGCACGATCATTTCTCTTCTACTCTCATTTCCTAATTGATCATTGTGATGCGATTTGGAATCGAATCCATCGTTGATAAAGCAGATGTGGTGTAAGTATTGTTTCGTGAGGGAGACGTCTTCATGGCGTTTCTTCATCTCTGCTCTGAGTTTGCTCGCGAACACAGAGACTCGCCGAAGAGAAGGGGGGAGTTATTGGCGCTTAGGGTTTATGTACCGATTCCTCCGTCACGTTTTGATCGGAGATTTTGTTTTACTTGGGTTTGGGTGGAAAGAGAGCGTGACTGCGTGAGGGTTATGTGCAGATCGAAGAGGTGTTTCGTTTGGGGGTTTGGGTAGCGAAGAAATTCAATTCACAATTGAATCACGGAATCAGAAATAGGTTCCTACGATGTACTCAACGTTTGTCTCTTATTGCTCAATTTCAATATTGATTGGTTTAATTTTGATGCTCTTGGTGTTTATCTTCTCACTAGAACGTGGTTGTGTGATTTGATCTTGCTTATTCAGTAATTTGTTTTAGTTTTGATTTGGTACCGTCATCTTTGTTAATTTGTTCATTAGTATCTCATGAATTTTACTGTTACATGAATTGAGATTGCGTAATGATACAAAACTTGTATCGTTTTCTTGTTTTTTTCAGGTTCAACTTTTTCCCAGAAGAGATTTTGTATTTTGCAGAATCTAACGCCACTACCATTGTCGTTGGAGAGACAGAGAGTGGAAAAACAATACAGATTCCTCAGGTTTTTTTCTCATTCTTTGTTCACTGTGATGCCTTAAAATACATTTGCTCTGTTTGTGTAAAGGTCCTCACAGAGATGATGGAGGATCCTCTCTTGACATAGTTACGTTAGGATTTTTTATGCAGCATAATTTCGTTTAGAACGCTTTTTGATTTCGTTTTGATTTTGATTATGAATAGGTTATAGGTTGCATCTAATTAACTTCTAATAATGATGCAACCGTGTTTGCTCAAAATGATGAAAGTAGGTAATAAATTACATATGGTGTTGTTTTGTATTGATTTAGTTTCATCGTCTTTGAAGCTTGCAGTCCCCTTATACAGAGCAATGGTATTTTGGAGCTTCCACTAAAGAAAGAGAGCATATTGGTTTCATATTACACATAGCTAAGTTTTCTCTTCTCTTTATGTTATTTGGTATCTATCATAAGTCTTTCTTTATTTTCAAAAATTTCTCTGCATCACAAGTATTATTTAAAAGCTACAAAACATTCCACGAACATCATTAATAACACACAAACATACAACATAGAAAAAAATATAATACACCAAAAGCATAATCACAAACTAAATATTACACCAACGTTTCACCAAAAAAAAAAAAAACCAAATAAATTGAAACCATTTAGGGGAATATTTTATGTTGTTGGAATTAAATAATTTTTGTGTTTTAACTGTATAATTGTGAAACCAAGTCAGACATGGACATCATGTCATTTAGATCGTTAGAGGTGTCACAAGTTTTATTTGTCTTTGCACTTTTATGCTAGTTTTAACACTCAAATTTTTGATTAATTTGACAATTAGAATATTCCCCAAACTTTGAAGTTTTAGTTTATTAAAAAGAATTGTGTTTGATCAGAAAAACTAAGATGAGCACGAAATGCTTGTTAATGACCACAAGGAATCCAACGATCACATACACTTTGAGAAATAAGTTCCTAACCACTACTAAAATCAAAAGTAAATAAGAACAAAAAAATTGTACATTTAAATCTAATCACAAACTAAATATTACACCAAAATTTTATATAAAAAAATATCAAACAAAGAAACTACATTTCCAAACCATTTAGGGGAATATTTTATGTTGTTGGATTAGTTAAAGAATTTTTGTGTTTTAACTGTATAATTATGAAACCAAGTCAGACATGGACATCATGTCTTTTAGATCGTTAGAGGTGTCACAAGTTTCATTTGTCTTTTCACTTTTATGCTAGTTTTAACACTCAAATTTTCGATTAATTTGACAATTATAATATTCTCCCAACTTTGAAGTTGCAGTTTACTAAAAAGAATTGTGTTTGATCACAAGAACTAAGACGAGCACGAAATGCTTGTTAATGACCACATGGAATCCAACGATCACATACACTTTGAGAAATAAGTTCCTAACCACTACTAAAATAAAAATCAACAATATATATTTTGGATAAATGAGAACAAAAAAAATATAGTACACTTAAATCATAATAACAAACTAAATATTACACCAACATTTCACAAAAAACAAAATACCAAACAAAGAAACTACATTCTCAAACCATTTAGGGGAATATTTTATGTTGTTAGATTAGTTAAAAAAATTTTGTGTTTTAACTGTATAATTGTGAAACCAAATCAGACATGGACATCCTGTCTTTTAGATCGTTAGAGGTGTCACAAATTTCATTTGTCTTTTCACTTTTATGCTAGTTTTAACACTCAAATTTTCGATTAATTTGACAATTAGAATATTCTCCTAACTTTGAAGTTGTAGTTTACTAAAAAGAATTGCGTTTGATCATAAGAACTAAGATGAGCATGAAATGCTTGTTAATGACCACATGGAATCCAACGATCACATGCACTTTGAGAAATAAGTTTTCTAACCACTACTAAATTCAAAATCAACAACAATATAGATTTTGGGTAAATGAGAACAAAAAAATATAGTACACTTAAATCATAATCACAAACTAAATATTACATCAACATTTCACAAAAACAAAAAATACCAAACAAAGAAACTACATTCCCAAACCATTTAGGGAAATATTTTATGTTGTTGGATTAGTTAAAGAAAAATTATGTTTTAACTGTATAATTGTGAAACCAAGCAAGATATGGACATCATGTATTTTAGATAGTTAGAACTGTCACAAGTTTCATTTGTCTTTTCAAATAGGCTTAACCCGAAAGACCCGATTTTTTGGGCTTTTATTTATAGGTCCGAGCCTGCTGTTTTTCAGGTTTTTGCCCTAATTGACACCCTTAGTTTAAACGGGTTCACAATGGTCAATTTTAACAAAAATTTCAATATATTATAATTATATATATATATATATATATATCATATACATTAGGATTTGTTTATTTGAAGTACTATACATTTTTATTTGAAGTACTATTTAAACTTATTAAACTAAATTGATTTGTAAAATAAGTTCAGACACTATATTAAAATTATATTTACAATTTTTTTAAGTTTAGATTTTTCTTATTCATCATTTGAAATTAATTATATATTTAAAACTATATTTTTACAAAAACATAAGAATTTATTAAACTCACTATTTGAGATTATTTTTACTTTTTCTTTTCTAAGTATTGCCCATTCCACTGTAGTAGAGTTCGTTTCCGTCCCCGCAATAAACAAGTCCTTGAAATTAACAAAAAAAAATCATTATATTTTACTCACCATTTCTAGAACATAATGTATACATATTCATTTTTATGTAGATTTTGTACATTTGGAATTTCTCAGGCTCTCGCGTATGCAGCTAAGCGCTAGACGTTCGGCTGCCGTCTAATACGTTTTAGAATACTGATTTTATAATTAAGTCTTAAAAGGGCCTATTGCCGAGATAATTGAAAAAGAAAAATGACTTGAAGACGAGAAATTAAGTCTACCGAAACACAGCCAACTACTGAAAAGGTTCTCATTTGTCGCAAAGAAAGTGTTTTGACAAAGATGAATCACAAAAACCATGCAAAATCACTGCTAAAGAAAAATTCACTATCGAAACAAAGTTTATTTTTCTCACTTCTTAGACCTTTTCGCTGGGACCCTGCAAGAACAAACAAACCAAATAAAAGAGTTTAGAATGTTGTCATATTACAATAACAATTCGGTCAATCATGATGAAGATCAAAACTTACTCTGCGGTTTGCGCAGGTGGTGCAGCGTCAGGTATGTCTCCTCCTCCAGGACCCTGAAACGAAATAACAAAACCATATTACATGAAATGATCAATGGTTTGGGTAGGCTTATATAAAAGCATAATAAATCACCTTGGCAAGTCTTTCCTCTCTACGAGCATGTTTCCTTTCTCGGCTAGCCTTGTTCTTAGCCCTCTTAGCCTCAAACTGGTCAGACAAAGTCTTCTCTCTAGCCTTCTCAGCCTTTGATTTGTGAATGCTTTCCATGAGGACACGCTTGTTCTTGAAGACATTTCCCTTGACTTTCATGTACATGTCATGGTACATGTGTCTGTCAATCTTCTTCGACTCCCTGTACTTCTTCAGAAGACGCCTCAGAACCCTCATCCTCCTCATCCACAACACCTTTGTTGGCAACCTTGCCTCCCGGGTACCCTTTCGCTTACCTTAAAACCATTATACAATAGCCATATAAATGGTCTGTGGTAATTTTCAAGAGTTTGGGTCCCAAATGTTACATACCATAACCAGAGTGACGTCCCTTTCTCTTGGCTATATTCAATTGGCGTGCTCTGGAACGTGAATGGATCTTTGTTGGCTTCCTGATGATGAAACCATCCTTCACAAGCTTCCTGATGTTTTGGCCTACAGTTACATAAATCATAATCAGAACTAGTAGTATCAATCATCAAACGCATATAGACGCAAAAAAAACATTGTTTGACAGTGTTCTATGGCATGAATCAGAAACCATAGCTCATGAATCAGGGAAGAACATAATGAATCCGACACTACAAAATCAGTGAAAACATCTGTAAAAGATGTAACCAAACCAAATTTTCTGAGAATTATTAAATTCATCAGATCGAATTCAATTCATTCAACGTATTCCACGAATCAAGCTACAAAAAGTCTCATAATATCCTTTCTTCTACCATCCTCATCAACAAGCTTCAATCCAAACAACAAAGAAAAAAAGAAAAAAAAAAAGGAATGAAGAACAACATACGCGAATTGGCCATGGAGATATCATTCCCTTCATTGGGATCGAGCCATACTTTCCTCTTTCCGCACTTCAGTACAGAGGCTGCGAGCCGCTTCTGGAGCTTCAACGAAACCATTTTCTGCCTCTCTCTCTTCTGGAGATTGATTTTTGGCGGAGAAAAGAAATGCAACGAAGACAATAATCCTTATATCTGATATTTTCTAGGGTTACTACTCTTCCGCAAACCTATCAAAGCCCGTTATAGGCCCATTACTGAATTGCACCCATACCCATTTGTCAAGCCTCTTGTTTAGAAACCCTCCCCAAACAAAAAATCTATTATATAAAGAGTGAGTGAGTCTCACAAGAGGATGACACATCATCACTCCTTTTCATGACACATCAACTTTCAAAATTAATAAATAAATAAACATTCTAATTTTGACACATTTTCCAAAAAAATAAAAATCTGAAGTTTTTTTTCTTGTTAACAGAACTTAAATTTTCGCATAGTCACAATATCTTTGAACTCTTGTACAAATTCATTTTGTTGATCAATTAATATAGCATTTCAACCAAAAAAAAATTAAATTAAATTAAATTTTCATAACATTTAAATTTAACTTACATAAACTTTGTTAAAAAAAAAGAATTACATAAACTATATAGACGACAAAGTAGGATTTAATGATAATGACAGAGATAAGCAAGTTTAACTTGGCTGATAAATTAGATAGAGTGGATTGATCGGGTTATGATTGATGAATGTTTTTTGATAATTTTTTTGTGAGACTTCGTAAACTTATTAAAATAGAGTGGATTAGTGGGATATTCTTTGTTCTAATTTGGCCATAAAGCTAAAATTAAAAAAATGAAGACCGAAGACAGAAAAATTAAGAACCGAAGGCATACGAATCAAATCGAAGAAAGATGAAGATAAAAAACAACTTTCTAATTGTCAAATAACATTAATATTTCTTATTTCCGATAAATCAGGTAGCTTTTCAATAGAATTCAGTTCAAATATTTGTTTTAATTGGTTTGAGAATTATTAGTTTAACTCAGAGAAATCTATCTGTTTTTCAAACCATTTTTCTAAATTCAAAACCGTAAATGGGACTAGTTGATTTGCGGTGCTACTTAATTTACAAAAGTTTTAAACATATTTTGAAGAAAGGTTTGTTGTTCCAACTAGAGGGGTGAAAGGAGGTAGGATTGCGAGAATTGTAAACTTAAGATGGCAAAAGAATTTATATACAAATCAAAACATAACCGTTCTTATGAAAGAAGAGCTAGAGTTACGTCTTTATGATAAAGGAGACCATCAGAGAAATCGAGAGAACAATAATATTATAAATAAATTTAACTTCTGCATACATTTATCAAAAATCAGTTTTCCCGAGAAACATATTAAAAATGTTACCATTTTGTTCATATACGAGTATTCACAACGAGACTAACTGGAGCTTGACAAAAATAAAGCACCATAATTTTGATAGATACAATTTCGAGGATAGCGAATGAGTGTAGTAAATTATTCTCAATTCTCATTTGATATTGTAGTAGTTCTCACCTATGTTTTCAGTTCTATAAACCAATAGACTTAAAATTAAACGTCATATCAACGACAAGTTTGTGAAAAGACAAATACATGAGTGATCATATGGATTTGGGTAGTACTAAGCAACTTAATATTCAGATAAAATAACAAACTTTCTTACCAAAATTCAATTATATGTAATGGGAATGATTAAAATTTGTTACTATTAACTAATATGTCGACCATATATATATTTTAATAAAAAAATCTGCGTATACAACTCCATGTAACGGGAATGATTAAAATTTGTTACTATTAAATAATTTGGCACACCAAAGATATATTTTTTAAAAAGAAATCCGCGTGTATACGCGGATATTCATCTAGTATAATTAAAGAATAAAATAAAAGAGAAAGATGAATCAGAAACCTACATTATTTTTACTCAAACTAGTAATAAAGTTTAGGTGATTTGGATCGGATGAATGCACAAACCTACATGTTGGAGGTAAGCTGTGCACTCCTTTAAACCCATCACAAACCAAATCTAAACCGGTTAATTCGGTACGTTGATTTACACTAATCATGCAGATTTATTTCGATCCAGCCCACCTCGGCCCATTAATGACTTAACCAATCCCAAAAGAATTTGGCCCAGCACAATTCGATGTTCGCTCAAACTCGCCTCGGCCCATCGATCTGCCTTCGGGCCCATTTAAGCCCGACTAATCAAAGTCGGTGCCGACTTCCGAAAAGGAAGAAAAAACCCGCGAAGAAAATGGAAGTCTTCCATATCGACTCCGGGGAGAAAGGGAAGATTTCCTTATCCCGACCTACAAGAAATAAAGAAATCGGACCGCCTCAAAATCTTATAAAATGAGAGCTCACTTTATTCACAGAGATTATCATAATTTTTCCCGCAAAAACCTAAGAAGTCTAGCTCCGAGAATTCCGGCTAAGTTTCTTAGTTTTTTCTTTTCGATTACGCAACTTCTTGTACTTCGCCGATAATTGCTAATAAACGAAATTTTCCGATGCCAATTGTCTTTTATTATAATTTGTGGGAACCGGATTCAACACTACACAAAATCTACTAAACCCAAAAACCCAAAATAAGAAGTAAGAACAATGCAAAGTGCAAACAACATAAAACCTAAACTGTAGTACCTTTAGAAGCCCATTATTGACCTTTACAAATGTGCGTTGACCTTCTTTCTCGTGACACAAATCTCTCCGAACCCAAAATAAGAAACATGGCAAAAACCACAAGTAACCTAAAAATAGACGTAGAGGAGAAAAACAAACTTAAAAATAGACTAACCCAAAAATACATTTTTTCTAAGCTCTTTAAATAACCAATTTCCTAGTAGAGAAGAGAGAAAGAAGAAAGAACAAACAAAAAAAAAAGATGAAAATGGTCGGAAGGATCTTTCTCCTTTTCCTCTCCGTCTCCGTCACGGTGGTCATCGCCGGAAAAGCTCCACCACCAACATTTACCGAGACAGGCAAAGCGTTAGCGGAGAAACTCTGCGAGAAATCCGGAGACAAAGCGTTTTGCGTTTCGAGCCTAACGTCGCGTCACGAAGCAAAAACCGCAACCGCGCCGAAACTGGGCGTGATCGCGTTAAGCATCGCGTCTGCAAACGCTTCGGACATGTCTTTCTACATCAAAGCTAAACTAAAACAGAAAAACCTCGAGCCAGCGTTAGAAGACACGCTCGACGATTGCTCAAAGAGTTACTCAGACGCAGTCGCGCAGCTCGACGATTCTCTCGCCGCTTTGCTCGCGAATTCGTTCATCGACGTCGATATTTGGCTCAACACGGCGATCAGCGACGGCGAGGCTTGTGAAGACGCTTTGAGCGAACGTGCTGGTAATGACGCTGAGCTTGCTCGTAGGAACACAAACTTCTTGAAGCTTTGCAAGGACGCTCTTCTCATCAACACTATTTTAACTCCATAAGTTTAATTTGTTGCTGATTAATTAATTTATACTGGCTTGTTTGTTGTAATGTTTTTTTAAAAAAATGGTTTCGTTGATTCGTGGGGGTAAATTAAACGATATTTGAAATACTTGTTTTTGGGAAATTTTGAATGAGCATATATATATGGTACATACAATAAATATACGTATTTTTCTTATATATTTTACGCCATAAGAACCAACGATATGTATCTTGTGTGGTTCTCTTTTACACAATGAAATAAAAGAAGGAAAAAACGGTATAAACCGATTTATTACATAGTCAGATCCTGGATTACATAGTTTATTAACATTTATAAATTTATTATTTTTCTATAAAACTTGGATGAGTTTAATATTCAATTTGCTGGAAATTAAGATCTTTACTGATTTAACTGACGACTAAAATAATAATAACTAACAATATTATTAAAGTTCATGATGATTTACATTTTACAACCACTGAAAAAAATTGATATATGCTTATAATTAAGAATCTATACTATTAAAACAGAAATATTGTTAGAATCAGTTTCCAAACACCCAATCCAAACAGAAATATTGTTAGAATCAAGTTTTCATATTATGTGTTAACCACTGATAAATTTACGTTTATTTTGTTATCATGTAGAATGTTAACGTGTTAACAATAACATATGATACTTGTGGCATGCTAACAATAATACATAATACTTTATATATGTGTTAAACTTATAGTTATCGTGTTAACTCAATTATTACATCAAACAAACAAAGAAATATCAATTTGAATATGTAACGATAACAATAACGAGTTACGCCTACTTTTAACATGACAGTCATAGCATATTAGGTTATCATGTTAAGTTATCACATAACAATAAAAATAATTATATTAACATGTAATTTATACATATAACAATAATAATATTTATATTAACGTCGTTTAATCAATAACTATATTATCTGATCACCATCCATAGAAAGTGTTCTTTTTTATCACCATCTCAAATTGGGGACACACCTTCCTAGATGCATCTGGTAAGTAACACAAAGGTTTTGTGAATCCCTACAAAGAGTTGTGAATCTCCACATGAATTCTCGTTCATCGTCATCTAGTGCGAGTTCGATATCCAAAAGGACTGTCCTTTTCTGGTAAATGTTAACCCGTTCTCCAATTGGGGCTTGACCGACGGCGAGAATCCTACGAGGCAAATCCAAATCTGCCATGATTCATGTCAAGTAGATATTCTAACAAAAATTAAGAGTACGAGAGAGTAATCGGTTTTGTAAATCACATAATGAATTAAGTATGGATTTGAAATTACCTTGATTTGAGATTTGTTGTTTTACATGCGGGAGAATTTCTTGGTCCAGAAAGTGATTTCGCGAAGCAGATTTCGACGGTGTCGCAGACTTAGGAGGATTTTTTGTCGGGAGATATATGAGAACTATAGAATATTATACTTTTCTGGGTTTTTTCTTTGCAAACGAAACTGTTGATTTATGCCGTAGAAACCCTAGAAGATTGTCGCTTTACGCATTTCCGCCTCTTCCTCTTTTCTCGATATTTTATTAAACAATTTTATTTTTAAAACAATCTCAACAGTATCCAAAAGGGAAAATGTTGACTCAATCTAACAACTTTTCTATTATCACACACAAGCAGGAGTTCAATGGTGATTTCACAAGATACAATAGATGTACAGAAAAACTAATTTTGATAATATTAAATACTAGTTAGTGCTATTACTCTTAAAATATCTATTTTAAAATTGTCACATTCTTTGATAAATTCTCTATATATTGGCAAGCATCTATTAAAATCTACTATATAAAAGTTGACCAACTCTCTCCAGCTGACTGCCACGTCAGCGCTGGAGAGGTTGACACGTGGCACCTTAAAAAAAAAAAAAAAATCTTCACCGAAATTTCACTCGGTCTTTTTAAAAATTTCTCTTTATCTCTATCTTAATTGATAGCTATATAACAAATAATTAACTGCCACTAACTTCAAAAATCACAAATAACTGCCTACACAATACTTTTGGGAAAACAATTAGACCTTATTATATGGTTCAATGATTAACTAAGACATGGGCATTTTATATTGCATTGATTTAAATTTCGTTTTACTTGACATAAGTCACGTTATTTGTATTTAAAAATTAAAAAAGGTTTATAGTAAAAGAAAAACACAAGAAATAAGAAATATACAAATAACGAAACTGATTATATGTATGTCTTTAAAACTCTAAGATACAAAGAATAAATTATTCAATAACGTCAGAAGTGGTATCTACGATGGATTATGACATTAAAGCTTTCTAATTTAACCTTGGTTCATTTATATGTATATATATATATATATAT
>PKML01013385.1:450608-473059 GCA_002933935.1 Eutrema yunnanense | reverse complement strand
TATACCCAGTGAAGGAGCCGCCATTGCTCACATGTTCATAATTGATTAATTATGAGTAACTAAATCTTAATACAATACATCTTGAGTTAAATTTCTTATGTGTCTTCATACGGGTTTCACAATAATTGATCGTGGATTTTTCGTGTTTAATTTTTTGTTAGAAAGCATATTTTGGTTTAGCGGTTTTTTAATAGATGTCTGTAAGATCATGTTAACATTTGTACTCTTAGACATTGTGTCTCAACCTACGTCTATCGAGACATCAAATGACATAACTTACAGAAATTATATTTTTTGTGTTTTTTTTTAGTTGCGCCTAATTTGTTAACATTTGTAGTCTTTCTATTCTTTTTCTTCCTCCACCGAATTGGTAGGTACATTCATGATCTTAAAGACATCTATTTGTTTTGTAAATGATTTTCAGATTCCATGTTCGATAATATAACTTTGTCATACTTTGGAGCCCGCACCATATCACTAGTTTATAGAGATATTTATAGAGGTCATTTTAATATACAGTCCTAAATCCTAAACTATTATTGACTTTAAAAAGGTATATTAACACAAAGGGAAAATATATATATTTGTTTTTAGTGTTTTTATATCGGACGGCATTTGTGTGGTCAGGGCTACCTGAGAGTTTGATATCTGTCTCTCGCTCTTCTTCTTCTCTTCTTCTTCTTCTTCTTCACATCACTGTGTGCGTCTCTCTCTCTCTCCTCTCTCTCTCTCTCCTCTCTCTCTCTATTCTATCCTTTCGAAATCTTCCCTTTTCGAAATTTCACTCGCTTCTTCCGCGAAAGAGTTCTTAATCTAGGATTTCGGAATCTGGAGATTTGAATTCTTGTTCGATCAAATGGTGGATCGGTTTAGTGCGATTGCTTTGCCTCATTAGCAATGACTTCTACTTCTTCCATGTCCGGTGCGTATTCTATTCTCCTCTCTCTTTCTCTCTGATTTTATTTATCTATACTGTTCGTTGAGGAGTCGCACGTTCGAAGGCAGAGTTTAGGAGAAGCTTGTTTTGTTCTTATCTCTAATTGAACTCGCGCGCAATTGTGTAGTGCGTCTAGCAAATTACCCCCTGGGACCGTGTTTTCCTCAGCTATTACAGAGAGAAACGGAGAAAGAACGAGTCTTTTTACGACCGTGTTGCAGTGAATGGGTTTCAACTACCATTGAATTTTAAAGCGATTAGGTTTTAGACTAGTGTTTCTTTAAGTAAGTTCATGTTCCAACTAAACACATCCTACCCTTCTTGTCTAGGACCACAGTTTTCTATTACTGGTTAAGGAACCTGTTTTTTAATCTAAAATTAGTTGCCTTGAATCGATGCATCCATTTTTTTGCCCTTTTTGGTCAATATTTTATTGTTTCCTGGGCTACATTGCAGTGTCTGTGGAATGTGTGAACATATGTAATCTAACGAAAGGAGACGGGAATGCAAGAAGCGATTGCAATGCTCTCTCCTGTGCTTGGAAAGCTCCAAGAGCGTTAACTGGGTTCCTAGCTAGCACTGCTCATCCACCTGTGTGTTCTTTGTATCTATGTGGCAGAAGTGGAAGAAAGAGTAGAATAACATCTGTAAGTATTCTTTATTGCTTTTGGTTATGTAGAGGGGTGTTAAGAGTATCCTGCTTGGCTTTAATGGATATTTTAAGCTCCAGAATTGTGTTTCTACTTTTTTATGATCACCTTGTTCGTGTTGCCATGGTGATGCTATTTGCTATCTAATCCTGAGGTTCCTTATGGTCTCTCCTTTGGATAATGTAGTGCGCTTGGCAGAGCTATGAATATGAAGTAGGTTTTTCTGAGGTTCCTCACTTTGTAAATGTGAGAAAAATCTTGAGGTCCAGATCATTTTGTGGTGGTCATAAAAGATGGGAACTGTATTGCTTATCATCTGAATCTTCTGGTGCGTCCGGCGATGTTACCGTCGAAACATTATGGGAGGTATTAGACCCTGCCCTCTTCATTTTTAATGGCACTTACTACCACAGTACTCTTAATCATTTTGATGGGCTGTTATCTCTGCAGGATCTTTTCCCATCAATATCTTACTTATCCTGTAAAGAATTAGAGTTTGTTCAAAAGGGCCTTAAGGTATGATGATATAAGTTTCTTAATATTTGAGAGGCTTCTTTTAGCTATATCCTATATCAAGGCCCCTTTGACGTGTTAATTATTGAACTATATTTCAGTTTTCTAGTATTCGTTTCTTAATTCAGTAAGAAAGGTTTGTGCAGTTAGCGTTTGAGGCACATCATGGTCAAAAGAGACGTAGTGGGGAACCATTCATTATACATCCAGTTGCAGTTGCTCGTATCCTTGGGGAACTTGTGAGTTGCGGGATACATTATGAATATGGTTCACTTGAGGATAAGTTGGATAGCTTGATAAGTTATTTTTGTTCTTATTTAGGAATTGGATTGGGAGTCTATTGTTGCTGGATTACTTCATGACACAGTTGAGGATACAAATTTTATTACTTTTGAAAAGATAGAAGAAGAGTTTGGTGCAACTGTGCGTCACATTGTAGAAGGGGAGACTAAGGTCTGCATATTTATGTGTTGCTGCAATATTTTTCCTATCCTCTAACCCTTTATAGAGAAAAAACTCTACGCTTCCTTTGACATGAAGTTCATTTATTTATAAAAGATTTTTCTCTATTAGGTGTCTAAACTGGGAAAGTTGAAATGTAAAACCGAAAGTGAATCAATACAAGATGTTAAAGCAGATGATTTGCGGCAGATGTTTCTGGCGATGACAGACGAGGTTTCAATTTTATAAGATTGTGTTTCTGGTTGTGTGGTTATATTATTCATCAGCAGACCTAACTGCTTCATTCCAGGTCCGTGTCATTATTGTCAAGCTAGCTGACCGGTTGCATAATATGCGAACTCTCTGCCACATGCCTCCCCATAAGCAGGTGATTCCTTCAAGTAGTTGAGATTTGTTGCCCATACAGCTCTCAGCTCTATGTTTCATTTGTGATAACTAATGATTTTGTGAGTTTTGTTCAGTCCAGCATTGCAGGGGAGACTTTGCAGGTCTTTGCTCCTTTAGCGAAATTGCTTGGAATGTATTCAATAAAGGTATAACCCTTTACTTATTGTTTTTGTTTGCTATTATTCTTAAAATAATATTATGCCACGAGGTAGCATAGTTTTCCGGTCACATCAGTTGAAATGTAATTTAGTGTGTATATGAAACCTAATTATCTCAGTTGTTGTGTCCCATGGCGTTCTGAGTTTTGTGGTGCTAATCTTGCAGTCTGAACTGGAGAATCTATCTTTCATGTACGTAAGTGCTGAGGATTATGAGAGTGTCACAAGCAGGATCGCTAATCTCTACAAAGAGCATGAGAAAGAACTCACTGAGGTAATTTCAACTTATTATCGGCTCTTAGGCTAAATTGCGAAAAAATTGATTGAAAAGGGAAAGGAAATTAGATAAGGATGTTCATTATCAACCTACACACTCTTTGAGCTTTCGAGAACTGTGAATTCATCTGGGCGTTTATTTAGTTCATCTGTATTCAGAGTCCTACTATGTATCATAGGCAAACAGAATTTTGGTGAAAAAGATTGAAGATGATCAGTTTTTGGACCTTGTGACTGTGAATACTGATGTTCGATCTGTTTGCAAGGAAACTTACAGGTGAATCTATTAAGTGACTTCTTCATTTTACTCTGTAACCTACCCTTTTCTTCAGCATCTGAAGTCTCTTATTTTTACATGCAGCATATACAAAGCTGCGCTCAAATCGAAAGGATCAATTAATGATTACAACCAGATTGCTCAGGTTTGTGTTGTACACTCATCTCTTAGTTGTATCAAATGTTTTGAATACAGAACTTCCATCTGCCAGCTTAATATGATTCTTAACATGCTGCTTCTCTAAATTTGTTTACTGTAGCAGTTACGGATTGTTGTAAAGCCAAAACCTTCTGTGGGGGTCGGGCCTTTGTGCAGTCCACAACAGGTGAAACCCCAATGAAAAGGAAGCGGGTATCTTTTGTTCCGATTCGTTCTGGTGTGTCACTTAGCTTTCTCACTATGTCGTCAATGCAGATATGCTATCATGTTCTTGGGCTAGTTCATGAGATCTGGAAACCTATTCCCCGAACTGTATGTATATGATCCTCTGTTCTTTCAGGATATATTTTCACTACATTACAGCTGAGCATGTCTTACCTTTTTGTTATAGGTAAAAGATTACATTGCGACACCGAAGCCTAATGGCTACCAGAGCCTCCATACTACTGTGATTCCGTTCTTGTATGAGAGTATGTTTCGGCTGGAGGTTCAGGTATATTTTTTCATCACAATTCTTAGAAAAACGCCAATGATGAGTACATTTGAGTTTGGTTTTTGTCTTTTAAAGGTTGAATCATAGGGAAATTTCTAAAATGCTGATTTGATTGGGTATTAAAACTACATTTCTCTCTGCAGATCAGAACCGAGGAGATGGACTTGATAGCTGAAAGGGGGATTGCTGTTTACTATAATGGCAGGGCTCTTTCTGCTGGATTAGTTGGAAATCCGGTTCCTTTAGGTAGAAATTCAAGGGGGAAAACGGGTTGCCTGAACAATGCAGATTTTGCACTCAGGGTATTTTCTTAGCATACTCACAAGTAAAAATGCAGAGAGACATTCTAGAAGTAGGCAGTGATATATATTTTATTTTTTTGCCTTCACAATATGATGTTAGTTATGACAGTTTATTTTTCCAGGTTGGGTGGCTAAACGCAATAAGGGAATGGCAAGAGGAGTTTGTGGGTAACATGAGCTCTAGAGAATTTGTGGATACCATTACGCGGGATCTTTTAGGTAGTCGTGTGTTTGTATTCACACCTAAAGGAGAGGTAAATGACTAAGCTCACCTCGAAACCACTGAAACATTCATCCAAAATTTCCACTTCTTTGCTTAGATGCTTTGGTATTCTATTTGCAGATAAAGAACCTTCCTAAAGGGGCCACCGTTGTTGACTATGCTTATCTGATTCACACGGAAGTAGGAAACAAGATGGTAGCAGCAAAGGTATTTTCCACTTTCCTGTCATTCTTTCCATGATATCTTTGATTTCTCTATCTATTATCTTTGAATACGGACAACAACTGGACAAGACATTATGGATACTGAATTGCTTGAAACTGCAGGTGAATGGTAATCTTGTTTCTCCAACGCATGTTCTTGAGAATGCCGAGGTTGTGGAGATACTCACCTACAACGTTTGTACCTTTTTCTCTCTTGCATGTGTTTGTCATTTCTTCTTTTCTTTTTGTCCTGCTTAGGGAAATCTTGATTGCCTTTATCATGCTCTAATACCTAGGTTCGGTGAGCCCTCATGTTTTATTATTATTGTCACCTCACAGGCCCTCTCAAGCAAATCTGCTTTCCAGAGACATAAACAGTGGTTGCAACATGCCAAAACAAGGAGTGCAAGACACAAGATTATGAGGGTATGTTATTATTCGCTTACTTTATGCTAATTGGCTCACTATTACTAATTGATGCCTCTCAACTTCTTCCAGTTCCTAAGGGAGCAAGCTGCGCAATGTGCTGCAGAAATAACCCAGGATCGAGTGAATGACTTTGTGGCGGACTCTGACAGTGATATGGAAGATCTCACAGAAGATTCAAGAAAGAGCCTACAGTGGTGGGAGAAAATTCTCGTTAATGTTAAGCAGTTTCAGTCACAAGAGAAAAGCAGAAACGCAACCCCTGCTTCTCAAAACGGGAGCGTTTGGGTCCCAAAGGTGAATGGGAAACACAACAAAGCCATCAAAAACTCGAGTTTGGAGAATCCAGAGTTCTTCTTACCTGGAGATGGAATTGCCAAAATTTTGCCTGCTAACATCCCTGCTTATAAAGAAGTGTTGCCCGGTTTAGACAGTTGGCGAGCCAGTAAAATTGACTCATGGCATCATCTCGAAGGTCACTCCATCGACTGGTTATGTGTAGTATCCATGGATCGTAAAGGTATGGTCTTCATTTGCTTTATGGTCATGAATCCAAAACCACTTCTCTTTGTCTATCTTTTGGAAAGTCAAATCAAAACTGTTTGTTTTATTTTCGCAGGTATAATCGCAGAGGTTACAACAGTCCTTGCAGCTGAAGGCATTGCAGTTTGTTCTTGCGTGGTGCGTGCTTTAACTGTAAAACCTTACTTCTGAACTTTTATAGTGTTTCCAACAACTCATCTGACGAATGTCATGGTTTTTTGCAGGCCGAGATTGACAGAGGAAGAGGATTAGCAGTAATGTTGTTTCAAATAGAAGCAAACATTGAATGTTTGGTAGTATATATGTCCCAATGCTCAGAAACTCTCTTTAAACTTTGTTTTTCGATTTTGGATCACTAAATCTAACCCGTGTCTCTGTAACTCCCAGGTTAGCGTTTGCGCAAAGGTGGATCTAATCTTGGGTGTGTTGGGATGGTCCAGTGGTTGCAGCTGGCCAAGATCAACAAATAATGCTCAAGTTCTTGAGTGTTAAAGCCAAAGGACTCATATTCTTGGCCATGAAGTTTTGTCATGTTCACTGGGAAAAAACAAGCAAACTGGAGAAGAGAGAGTCTGGTTGCTCAAAGTAGAGGTAGAGAGCTCTTATAATATTCTTGAAAGAAAAAAAGTATATCATTTTGTTTTGAAAATAAAACCATAAAAAGAGGAGTGAGTCAAATTCTTTTAGATGTTTTGTGTTCAATAAATCAAGGTCATTGTATCTAGACCAAAGAGTGGGATGAACATACAAATGTAATATGTAGATACTCTTGTTTTAAACCTATATATACTTGCACATAGAAAAAAATGGATGCATTTCACAAAACATCTTCGTGAATTTTGTTGTTTTCTTGTTTCTTTGGTCAAATACCAAGACAAATATAGGAAACTACATCTTTTCTTATTTTAATCCAAGTTCTTTTTTGACTGTTGATTCCAATTATGGATGATAATCCAGATTTTAAGGAAGTGTAGATAAATTCTGTTCTTAGCTATGAAACCTTCGCATCGTATTAGAGGGTTGAACAGGTATATAAGAAAGACAACATAAGATACATGAAAAGTCATGATAAATATATTAAAAACAAAGAAAATAAACACTTAGCTCATTTTCAGACAACGTTATACGACGAATCAAACAAACGAAAAGATTCTCAAAGGACATGTTCCAACAATTAGTAGTAAGTAGGTTCAGAGGTAAAGAAGAAAGGACCAGCCCAGTAAAGCTTGAAACTCTTGTCTTCAAGAACACGGTACTTGCTCAATGACTGTCCTCTCACACCTTTGTTCACATCGGTCGGGAAATCGCAATCAGCGATTGGAGATTGGTAAAGGAAAACTTTGCATTTGGTCACCATCCTTCCTGCACGAAGCTGTGAAGGGAATAGCGTGGCGAAGAAGTAACCTTTAGAATCAGTTTTGCTGCTCATTATTGAGATTGGAGCTATCTCTTTGCCATACACGTCTGTCTTCACACATGCAATTCTCGCCGTAGCACCTGTCATAAACAAACGATTAATGCAATTCAGTTAAATTTAGTAACAACAAGAAAGAAAGACAAAAAAAATAGTGTTTTCTCCAATTTTCTTCTACCATTAGTTAGACTAATAATTCGCCTTGGTTACAAAAGAAGTTTTATTACCTTGAATTGGGTAAGATTTGTCACCAGACTTGCACATGATGACACCTTCAACGGCGACCGGAATTAATTTTCCGGTCTCGGGGTCGGCTTGATTGCCGTAATAAGCAACTGAGGATATGATTAGAGAGGAGAAGACAACGAGAGAAGCAGCAAATGAGAGGCGTGAGAAAGCCATTTTTTGTTGTTGCTTGCCTTGCTAATATGTTGGATTGCGGAATTAGCAAGTGAAGTTTTGAAAACTAGTTCCATGTGTTTATATAGATTAATTGCGTTGACAAAGTTAATGAATTTTATAATTAGATTGTTGGTTTAGTGTATATATTAATTAAGTCGAGCTGTAACAAAACGAGCAACTTGTGATAAGAAATTAAGAACGTGTGTGCACGGCATAACAATAGTGTTATTGTTCCGACGTGATACGCATAAAATACCAATTCCAAAGACGGTTCCAACACTATGGTCTATGGATGGACAAAATATCTGAAATTGATATTAGATGCTAATGCTATCCGTTTCAAAAGTTCGAATGTCTCTAAAGATTTTGAATTAGAATTTAGATAATAAAATCATGGATTTGTTGATATAACCTAATCAAAATTTCATAAGTTGTCAAATATATAAAAATGAATGCAGCATGGAGCAGAGGCTGAATATATCGAAGCCTAGTGCAGCGGAACTTCCATCCATTAGATCCTATGGCATCACCAACCGAAGCATGAAGAGGGATCCCAAATATTCGCAGACCAGCCAGATCCAGGAGCCAAATGATGTGTTTGGGGCTATCCAAAAAGATGCATAACACATAAGAGTATGCTTTGTCTAGGCTACCCAAAGAAATCCAACAAGGAAGAACAAATGATGTTTAAGTCTTAGATTATAGTTTTGTTTTGAATATTTTATATCATTCAAAACTATATTATATTGAAAAGAAAAAAAATTAAAAATGCCCCTATTTTGAAACTCGCCTTAAATCCTACGAACCTTACCACGACATTGCTCAAGATAGACAATTTTTCCTTTAACACACATAACCACATCGAACATCTCTATTGTACAACGCTGAAAATCTCATATAAATAATTTTGAAAGGGATAAAACAACAAATCATTTGATCCCAAAACAGAGTTTACAACAAATCATTTGAACCCAAAACTAAGTATATCAGAAGGAAGATGAAAATTTCATACTTGTGACGGATACATATGTCTAAGTCCACGTAACATTTTTGTCCAATACCATGTGGCAGAAGTGCCTATTCGAAGTTCTTCATATGCTCACATGGGTTGCACTAACATCACATTGACGTTCTTCGCTTGTAAATCAACTATCTACAGTCTCGATCCCCGGTAACAAATTAAATAATGATTCACTTTTGGCGGATTATATTTGAGACTGTTATGACGTGTAAAGACACAATTCTTGTCATTCTTAAATCAATAGTCTCATCTTTCCTATCTAAACTTCTCTATCTATGTTAAGTTTACCATGATGGGGTTTATGCAACTCATCACATTCGTAGCAAAGACAATATCTTTCGGGAGCATAACGGAAATATGCAAGAGTCCATGGAACAATTGGGTCTTTTGACCCAAAGATCTCCTTTTCATCAAGAGCAAAGCGGGTATCAAAATGGCTTAGGGCTTGAGTAGTCATACTTGTCATCTTATGTCTATCAGCCATCCCTGCACAATTGTTGAATCCCATGTAGTCTTTCATAGCTATAGCACGGGAAATGATTATGTTTGAACCGGACGGAGAATGTTAGATATAAATGATAATAAAGTTATTAATTTGCATAAATGACGATAAATTACAGTTTTCGGGAATCGAACCCTAGAATCATTAATAAATTATTGGTTAGCTACTAGAAGCAAATATCTTGTATACATGTTAAACGTAATGCCAATACGGTTGCATATTTTTTAGCTCGTAATAGACCTCCGAACAATATTTTCTTCTCTGATTGTATTTATCCACCAATGTGGTTAATAAAAACATTGTATTCTGATTTTGTATCATCAAATTAATAAAGATATGTTTGCTGGAAAAAAAAAAAAGCTACTAGACCAATTTTCACAATATCTTTTTTTTTTCATTCTATTACACCAGTTTTTCTTATTTGTGATAAACTAAAGGCATTATTAGTACAAGTGTTTGCAAACACTTACCTATGGATGTTAAAACGGACCATAAAATATCTTTTTATCATCCCTAATAGAAATCCAAATAGGGTGAGTAAAGTATAATAACTTTGGAAAATGCCTTATTAACCAGATTGAATAACCTTGGAACGTGTCTTACTTAAGCAATAAAGGAGTAGTTCTGACCCCAAAAAAAAAAAAAAAAGAATAACCTTGGAAAGTGTCTTATTCCTAAATTTTCGAATATTCAATTTGTCAGCCTATCAAACACATTCTGAATTTTTAAAAATACAATTAAAAGTTGAGAGATGAAAATTAATCTATAGAGATTACCATAAGGGCCCAACAAGGACCAGTCCAAAATCTATTAAAGGTAGATAAAAAGGCCCAGAAGGCCAGAAGAGAATCCACTGAAATGATAAAAAAAAAACTTTCTTTATTTTTGTCGTCTGGCTTAGAAAAATATATAATTTGATCGGTCACTGATTTGATTTGATTTGTTTTTCTTTTCAAAGAAAGTAGGGATGAAAAATAAAATAAAAACATTTCTGGAAACTACGTGTCTGGATTCTGGAAACTACGTGGCGCGAAAACAAAGCACCAGTTGTCTTCTTCCTCTGTAATTTCGACTTCTCGATAAAACCGCTTTCAAAACAGAGCAACACTCATTCTCACAGTCACATGCTTTCTCCATTACACAAACACGTCACTTCTAGCGAAAACAGTAGTAAGAAACAGAGAAGATCAAACACGTCTTCTTCTTCTTCTCTCTCTCTCCTTTCTCTTCTTCTTTTATCAATGAATCATTGAATTTTCCTTTTTAATAGCGTTTGTTGGTGATTCGATCATTCGAAGTCGGAAGCTTTTTTGGATTTGGGGGGTTTTTGGATCATCTGAATATCCATGTCAAACCCTAAGCTCACTAGGATTCCAAGCACGAGGGATCGCGTGCAAGACACACTCTCCGCTCATCGCAATGAACTCGTCGCTCTTCTCTCCAGGTTCGTCGTCGGTTTCCTGAATCGCCTGACCTTTTTTTTTCAATTTGATTATCTGTGTTTGTTTTTGAAGGTATGTGGATCAGGGGAAAAGGATTCTTCAGCCACATAACTTAATCGACGAACTCGAATCTATAATCGAAGACGATGCAACGAAGAAAAGTCTCTCTGATGGTCCTTTTGGCGAAATCCTTAAATCCGCAATGGTGAATGAAAGTTTTCAGTTTTTTTCGTTTTCTGTGTTGATTCAAAGTTGGCGAATTTCACAGTAATTGTTTAAAGTAATTTTGTTGTAGGAAGCCATAGTTGTTCCACCATTTGTTGCCTTAGCCGTTAGACCGAGACCTGGTGTTTGGGAATACGTTCGTGTTAATGTCTTTGAGCTAAGTGTTGAACAATTAACAGTCTCTGAGTATCTTCGTTTCAAAGAAGAACTTGTTGATGGACTTAGTAGTGACCCTTTTCGTCTTGAGCTCGATTTCGAGCCCTTCAATGCAAACGTGCCACGTCCTTCACGTTCGTCTTCGATTGGTAATGGAGTTCAGTTTCTGAATCGTCACTTATCTTCTGTAATGTTCCGTAACAAAGATTGCTTGGAGCCTCTGCTTGATTTCCTTAGAGTTCATAAGTACAAAGGTCATGTAAGTTTCCTATAAAGCTTTTGTTTTTGTTTTGTTGCTATAAGATGTTATGAAATTGGTAAAAATGGGAACTTTTTTTTGTTTGTGCATAGCCGTTGATGTTGAATGATCGGATTCAAAGCATATCTCGGCTTCAAAGTCAACTTAGTAAAGCAGAAGATCATATCTCTAAGCTTCCACAAGAAACTCCCTTCTCGGAATTCGAATATTCGCTTCAAGGAATGGGTTTTGAGAAAGGATGGGGAGATACCGCAGGGCGAGTACTCGAAATGATGTATCTTCTCTCTGATATTCTTCAAGCTCCTGATCCTTCGTCCTTGGAGAAGTTTCTCGGGATGGTACCAATGGTTTTCAATGTTGTGATCTTATCTCCACATGGATATTTCGGGCAAGCAAATGTCTTAGGCTTACCTGACACTGGTGGACAAGTATCTCCCTACACCTTTGTTTTACTCCGTTCTCCGGATTTCGATTAGCTTTAAAAATTCTTCGATGTTTCAGGTTGTTTATATTCTAGACCAAGTTCGAGCCCTTGAGACCGAAATGCTGATGAGAATAAAGAGACAGGGATTAGATATAACACCTAGGATTCTTATCGTAAGTTTGTATCTTTTATTTTTAATGGCTGATTATCTCAAGATTTTAAACTGTGATTATGGACTACAATTCTATTCCTTTTTTCCAAGGTAACAAGATTGATACCGGATGCGAAAGGAACTACGTGCAACCAGCGGTTAGAGAGAGTCAGTGGAACTGAGCATACTCACATTCTCCGGGTTCCTTTTAGGTCTGATAAAGGAATCCTTCGTAAGTGGATTTCAAGATTCGACGTTTGGCCTTATCTAGAGAACTATGCTCAGGTTTAAAAATCTTAGCTTTCTTGAGTTTTGTTTACTTCTTATGTAAGAGAAAGAAGTTCACTTAAATTTCTTTAGTAAAACAGGATGCAGCGAGCGAGATTATTGGTGAACTGCAAGGTGTACCTGATTTTATTATCGGTAACTACAGCGACGGAAACCTTGTTGCATCGTTAATGGCACATAAAATGGGTGTTACGCAGGTAAGAGTTTCAAGTTTTTTCCTATCAGATGTACTTGTTATCTATGGAAAATCACATATGTGGATTCTTGAATGTTGACATAAACAGTGTACGATTGCACATGCCTTGGAGAAAACCAAGTATCCAGATTCAGACATTTACTGGAAAGATTTCGACAACAAGTATCATTTCTCTTGTCAATTCACAGCTGATCTAATCGCAATGACCAACGCAGATTTCATCATCACAAGCACTTACCAAGAAATCGCAGGAACGTAAGTGACTATTAATATCGGAAAGTGTGTTTTTTCTTTCCGGGTTCTCATCCACTATACGAATTGTTTGCTCAGGAAGAACACGGTCGGTCAATATGAAAGCCACGGAGCTTTTACGCTCCCGGGACTATACAGAGTAGTTCATGGCATCGATGTGTTTGATCCAAAATTTAACATAGTCTCACCCGGCGCAGACATGACCATTTATTTCCCTTTTTCTGAAGAAACTAAGAGACTTACAGCTTTACATGGTTCCATAGAAGAAATGCTCTATAGCCCTGAGCAAACTGATGAGCATGTGTAAGTATTGACATTATTCGAGTTTGTTTGGTTTTGAGAACTCATAACCGAAAACCGAATCATCTCGGCTTCTAATAAATCTGTGCTCTAATCATAATTGTTTTATATTTTTCCAGTATAGTTAGATCTCTTTTGAATATAGACTACAAATTTTGATCATTTTCAGTATATTCGGTTTTGATTACACTAAACGCCATCTTGGTTTCATGTATATAAAACAGACGTCGGTTCGGGTTTGGTTTAAGAATTATGGTTTTCCCTCTAAAATCTCAACCTTTTTGTCAAAACCATTTGATTTCGGATTATTTGTGTATTGTAGGGGTACATTGAGCGATAGGTCGAAGCCATTACTCTTCTCTATGGCGAGGCTTGACAAAGTGAAGAACATCTCGGGCTTAGTTGAGATGTACGGTAAGAACACAAAGTTGAGGGAGCTGGTGAATCTGGTTGTAATAGCTGGTAACATTGATGTGAACAAGTCCAAAGACAGAGAAGAAATCTCAGAGATTGAGAAGATGCATGGCCTTGTGAAGAATTACAATCTAGAGGGACAGTTTCGTTGGATAACGGCTCAGACAAACCGTGCTCGAAATGGTGAGATTTACCGCTACATCGCCGATACAGGAGGTGCTTTTGCTCAGGTAATTGGCATTCAGTCTGCCGGTTTTGGTTACTTTTGTTTATTGGGTTTGGATTGTTTGAGTTTGATTTTCGAGTTGAATTATTAGCGGTAAAAATGCTATTAGTAGTAAATATGATCGATTATTGATGAAAGTGGCATGTTTGTATACTCTATTCAGCCTGCGTTCTACGAGGCATTTGGGCTTACGGTAGTGGAGGCAATGACTTGCGGGCTTCCGACTTTCGCCACATGTCACGGTGGTCCCGCAGAGATTATCGAGCACGGGCTATCGGGTTTCCACATCGATCCGTACCATCCTGAGCAAGCGGGTAACACTATGGCTGATTTCTTTCAGCGTTGTAAGGAAGATCCAAGCCATTGGAAGAAAGTCTCAGATTCTGGCGTCGAAAGGATATACGAAAGGTAAAAAACTAAAATCAAAACAGTTATAATTATTTCTTAGTTAAGCGTGTTTGATCCAAAAGATTAAACTCAATATGGGTTTTGTGTAGGTACACATGGAAGCTATACTCTGAGAGACTAATGACACTAGCTGGTGTATATGGTTTTTGGAAATACGTATCCAAATTGGACCGTCGTGAGACTCAACGATACCTTGAGATGTTCTACATTCTCAAATTCCGCGACTTGGTTACAATTCACAAACACTTTTTCATTCTTCTTCTTCTATATAAGCTCTCAAGAAATTGTTTATGTTTTTCAGGTGAAAACTGTTCCTTTACCCGCAGATGACTGACCCGGTTCGGCGTTGGATGAAGTGTGTAAAAAAAGAATAAAGATGAATAAATGTGGTTCATGTTGTGTGTAAGAAAAGAATAGTAGTACTTTGTTGGATGGTATGTTATTACAAACTTGTTTTATGTTCATGTGTTGTGTCTTGTGTGTGTCACTGACATGTTGAAAGTCACGTGAAGTTTGTAGCTTACAATAAAAAAGTCTTCGATGAAATTTTCATTTCACATCTTTTACGTTTCAAAGTATAATAACTAGATCGATTTCAACCGTTGTAGAAGATAAAACTTTTTCGATTTTTTTCTTAAGTTTAGGAAATTCGTCTGAACTTTAGTTTAAGATCCACCGTTTATCAATACAAATATAATTAACAATTTGAACTAATATAAATAAATTTGTAACTTAGCTAGTTTTTTTATAAAATTGCAGTGAGAATACAAAGCAATATTTTTTGTTTTTAATCAAAAATTTATACTCCTTCCATTTCAAAATATAGGTCGTTCTAACTGTTTTCACACATATTAAGAAAACTTGTAATTTGACTATAATAATCTTGCTAATATAATTTATTCACAGTTTTATTCTAATTATCTATCATAATTATTTTATTCTACTGGTTTAATATTCCATAAATGTTACATAGTCTCTTAGCATTCTTCACAATCTCATGCAATTAATAATTTTTAATGAATTAAATATATATTGATTTGTTGACTACAAAAATATATTAAATATTTTTTGCAAAAGTTAAAATAAATATTTTTTGCAAAAGTTACATTGAAAATCGAAAACGACTTATATTTTGAAACAAAAAATCAATCATAAAACGACTTATATTTTGAAACGGATGGAATAATGAAATTGATTGATAGAGTAAAAAAACATTGTTAGGAAAAGATGAGTAATAAAGATTTGAGTGGAACCTAGAAACGAAACGAGACATTATGGGTCTTCATTTACTATATTTTTTAGAAAGAATTGTCACATTTATTGATAAATATCACAAATGATGCGTGAGTATATATAATAAGTAATAAAGATATTGAAAAAACAAAACCTGACAGGAGAAGAGAGGAGAGTGACAAAAGCAGCTTTAATTGACCAATGAATCTCTCTCTGGTCAATTACTCGCTTCTCGTGTCGTGGAAAATTATTCTCCCGATGCAATAAACATCAATCATCATTTTTTTTTATTCTTTTTCTTTGTATTTATTTTTAAAAAAAATTACGTTTCCAATTGAAAATACATTTTCTCGTCAGATACATTTTTATGATGTGTATTTGAAAACTAAAATCTTTGTCAGATGGCTTTTCCGACATATATTATTATATTTTTTATTCTCACTATCACTTTTATTAAATTTTACTATACCTTCTGTTTTTTTTTATAAGTAGTTTTACATAAAAGAACGCAGATTAAGACAAAGGTTGTTTTTTACTTTTTTTAAAAAAAATCATTATTTTGTCTGAGAAGCCACCAATAGTAAATTGTCATTTGATTTTTTGCTTTTAACTTTTAATTAAATATTATTACTTTTTTACTTGAACTTTGAAAATAACTTAGATTCTGAAACAAAAAAAAATCTCTAAAACTACTTATAAAAAAAAAACGGAGGAAGTAACTTTTTTTCATATTAGTTGTCGTTTTAAGTTGTTTTACGTAGATTAAAAAAACAATTCAATTATCTGTTTTACTCTTTATTAATGTATTATATACTATGATTATTCTAATTAATAAACTAAAGTAATAGAGATAAAATTGGAAATATTATCAAACATTTACATTGAAATTCTAAAACGACAACTAATATAAAATAAAATTTAAGATCTAAAAAAACAACTAATATGAACCGGAGGGAGTACTCTTTTTTTTTTGTGATTATGTGAGATTGTGTAATGATACCAATAAATCCTGGAACTCGAAATTCCACTTGAGCTGTTAAATTAAATTATTGCTAATCTTTATAATGTCCCCTCCACGCAAAAGCAAGATTTTGCTCATTTTTATGTCAATTATCCTACTTTCTTATTTTTCTTTAAGTGATTATTAATTAACCAAATAAGATTTTTTTTTAAAAAAAAACTAAAATTTCAGTAATTCGATCACATACCTATTAAAAATAACCGTATGCTACTAATATTACGTTACTAAATTGTTATTACTTCCTCCGTTCTTAAATAAATGATGTTTTAAGATTTTTTTTTCTTTTAAATAGGTGATATTTTTAGTTTTCAATACAAATTTAAATAATTTTTTATATTGTTTTTGACTATTTGTATTCTGCAAATTGTTTTTTTATTGATTGAATTGTGTTTAAATAGATAATAAATGATATTTTTATTATAAAAATAAATATAAAAAAATTAAGAAAATAATATTTTTTATGTTCTAAATAAAAAAACTACGAAAATAATATTTTGTATGTTCTAAATTTAGAACATAAAAAATATTTTTTTTTTAGTTTTCTCTATATTTATTTCCCACACTCCAAGAAATTGGGAACCAATCAAGAAATCACAATCTCATCTACAATACAGCTGGAGATTCTATCCAGTGCCCCCAAAAATATTAAAAAATTAATATCACAGAAACATACAAAAAAATAACAACATTGATAGCATCATTTAAAGGACGATACCATTAATGACCACGATAAGATTACACTTGACGTTATTTAATAACGAACCAAATAAACCCATCCCTCGGACCAATGTCCTCTTGTGATCCGATTTTCGATCCAACATATATACTAAAAATGAAAATAAAGATAACTTCCTTCGGATTTAACTAACACACATTCATTACTATATTAAAGTTAACGGTTCCAACTAGAGTTGACCATAGGCGTGAGCCAAGTAGGCAAGAGCTCCAACGAGTGGTGCATTGATGTAAGTAGCTGGCTCTGACTGCTCATAGTCAGACCGCTCGTCCGGGAAGCGATCGTGCTGGTCCGGACCACCAACAACTGCACCGACGAGGAAATTAGGGTTTGGAGATTGAGAGTTCATGATGGAGAAGCCTTCGTGACATTGGATCTTGGCCGGGTGGCTTGCAACGCAAGGTAAGGAGGAGCCACGGTGGTGGATTCGCCGTGGGAATTTTGGACCGTAACCAACCATATAAGACATTCTTAATGGATTGTCTCCAAGTAGATAATCCACCTATTAATTAATAAGAAAAATATTTATGAGAATATGCTTAAGCTTTATATCAAATCTAGAGAAATAGTCTAAAATCTAAAAATGAGACCTGTTTTTTGGCGATGGAGCGGAGGCGACCGGGAGTGTAGACGGCGCCACCGCAATGGACGACGGTTCTGGCGGAGGTTAAGTATTTGGCGTAGGTTAGAAGCAAGAACGATGTTGACGTCACGTATTGCATGTTGGCATCTGCCATTTTAAACAATAATCCACCTGCATAATATATGTATAAGAAAATGCTTAATATTCAATAGAGAATATTAATTCCATCAAATATAAATAACATATTTATCAGAAGAATATATGTTATTCATAAATGGAAAAAACATATGTCTTCCGGAAAGTATAGTTACATCACAAAATAATTAATATGGTAATATTCTTTAGTGAAGGGGCAAAGATGTAAATTAGTATAAAATGAGGGTGGTAAAAATGTAAGAACCTGGAGTATACTGAGAAGAAGAGAAAGGAGCTCCAGGAATAACAGAGCAAATGAAATTATCAGCATGACCTTTGTATTCATGAAGTGACTTCATATTCTGAACCAGAAACGCCTTCACAACAGAATAAAACTAAATAAATCACACTGAATTAGGGTTTTATTCATCAAAATCAGATTTTTTTTTAAAAAAATACTCTACTTTTGTAAGAAGAATTCTGGCTCCAGCATGCTTGTTATCCCAACCAAAAGTGTTATCATACTCAGCAGCTCCAAGGATTTGTCCATTGATTTTTATGTAATTCAAATATTTTAGATTCTTTGTCGCTTTTTGTAACCAAGCAGCTCCCCACAACAATTCATCCTACAAAATATAGGAAAAATCATTCTTTTATTGCATTATCTCTTTAACAAAACAAAAAAAAAACATTTTTTTTTCCATAACCCATTTACCTGATAACCAGAGTAAGAGCAATAGAATGGACAAACATCTGGTTTCAATCCTGCACTGTAAGTTCCTCTGTATTTATCCGCAAATGCAAAAACCTTAAATTTCACACAAGAAAAAACAATCAATCAGTTTTTGTTTGTTTGTTCTGAAGAAGAAATTGTCTGAAAAAGGTTTATTTTTATGGTTTTACCCTAATGGCTCGTCTGAGGAGGATTTTGGAGTAAGAAGGATCAGATTTCCTGAAAACAATGGCGGCGGCGGCGAGAGCTGCGGCGGTTTCAGCGGCGACATCAGAACCAGGAGTGTTCTTGTCTACTTTGAACACACTTCTTTGTGTATCCATGTCTTCTGGTCTTTCCCAACAAGAATGGTCTTTGTTTGCATCACCAACTTGAACATAAATGGTGTCAGGATGTGAAGTGGCTTTGAGTAGATAATCTGTGGCCCAACGAATCGCTATTTTAGCGTTTGGTAATTCAGATTTCATGAGACCACCGAATTCAATCACACTCCATGAGAGCATTGTTGTTGTGAATGCCATTGGGAATCCGAATTTGATATTGTCTCCTGCATCATAGTATCCTCCAACCAAGTCCACCTACGGGAAATACAAGTCAACCTACATTGTTGAGAATCTTGAGATCTGAAACTAACTAATAAAACAGAATTTATAAAAAGATAGGGATTTTCGAGAAGGGGAAAAAGAACCAAAACCCTAATATTATCCTCTGTTTTTTTTCTTTAAACGCAAACCCATGAATAAAGGTTGAGTCTTTTGACGATATTGATACAAAGTCTGACCTACATTGCTGAGATCTGTAAGTAAACAAGCAAACCCAGATCGTATTCTCCATAAAACCAAACCGAAAACCTCGAAAAAAAGGAGAAGAGAGTAAGGAAAGTTGAGGTGATTTACATGAAGAGCAGAGCCATCAGAGAGACCAGAGTCTCTCCTCCAAGTCATTCTCTGGTTGGAAGGAAGCTTCCCAGACCTTTGGCCTTCAAAAAAGAGGATGGATTTGGTGAGAGCGTCTTTGTAATTGTGCTTGGCGAAGTGGTGACGATGGTGATGGGTGTTGAATAGAGAAGAAGAAGAGTAGGAGAAGCCATTGCAGAGAAAGAAGAAGAAAAAGAGGGAAATGATGACTCTGAAGGCATATGATGAAGAAGAAAAGAGGAGAGCCATTTTCTCTGAGAGACAAAGGGAGAGCTTCTATTAACCAATCAGCGAACAGATTGCAGAAGCTGCTTTGTGGGAAACAGAGGAAGTAGCTCTGCTCTTTATAGGGGGAGAAAGGTTTGTTTGTCTCGCTCCTCTTTCCTCTTAACTCTCTCTGTGGCAAGGTAAAAACTTTTTGACTCCTCTTTTTGTGTTTCCAATTAATGGGGGTAAAAGTGAGTTGTTAAAAAAAAACAATATGATAAAAATGAGTTCGTAAGAAGAAAAGAGATGTAGCCGAGAGAGGGAATTTTACTAATTAGAATTGTTTTGGCCAAAATTAGAATAAAAAAAAAACTATCTAAAGGGGTATTTGGATAATATTAAAAAAAAAACTTATTGTCCGTACTTCTGCTTGCTTCGACTTGTTGGGAGATGGGGAAGCCCATTCGCAATCTAACTTATGACTAAAGATTCATTTTACTTCTGTATCTGATTTGATTCTTGCATGTATTTTTGATTACATATCTTATAGTTGGATAAGATTCGGTGCTTGTAAAGTTTGTAAAAGACAAAACGAGCTTCTTCTTTTTTTTTTTTTAATTACTACTAATTTGATTCGGTAAACATAAAATTGTTTCAGGTTTGCCGATTGTTCAACCTTGTGAAATTACTTACCATATGTCATCAATTGTTGGTTGCATATTCAAATTTTCCCCAAAATTTTCAACAATAAGTAAGTTACTTTATCCAAATTATGTTATTCTTCATAACACACATATTTCATGGTAAATAGTTTTTTTTTTTTTGTAATTGGCGAAACTATTAGACCGAAATACATACATTCGAGATTTGTAGAAGGCTGAATATTTTTATCACCTAAAATGTCTATAGTGATTAATGATAGATCCAGAGTGATGACCGTAAATGGTAAAACTCGTTATCCAAAGTGCTGACCTATGTGGTCCAGTGCTAGGCAAGCCGTGAGAATGCGTTACAGCGTTCTTCCCGGTTCGAATATCTCTGGAAACAAAAATCATATTTGTGTGGGAAGTCTAGCTCTGGAGTTTACATGTTAATTAAGTAACAAGCGATTTGGTTATCTTCTGGCATTATTTGGAAAACATTCCAAACTCGGGACATGCGGGGTGATGATCCATTTGGATCTAATGGATCTCATGGCCCGTTGACCCGAGTCTAGCTCGGTACTCATAGTGTCTGTTGAACCGTTGAATTTGGGAGTAATCCACTCTGTAGCACATCGGTGCGTTCTTACCGGAATTGACCGGATCAGCCGATAGAACATATAAAAAAAAAAACTTTGATCTGCATAACAAGTGCTCTACCACTTGAACAACGTCACTGGACCAACGTTACTTAGGTTAATAGTTTGATTTGTTCGATTTAATTTACTACTTTTCATTGTCGATTTAATTTACTACCTTTTTCGTTGATTTGATTTACTACTTTAAGTTATTATATGAAACAGTTTAAATTGTTTTACTAAATAAATTTGAGGGAACAAATCTTTAGAGTGTGGCCACTCACACAATGTAATTTTTGGATTTTGTGATTTGAGATTTCATTTAGACTTTGATTGGCAATCCGTGGAATGGTGGAACTGGTTTTTTTGTTCTTAACGCGATTTCATAAATATTTTACTAATAAAATAAATATGTCAAATATTAAATGTTGGAGATAAATATATTTTTTTGGGAAAATTCTATAAAAATACCCCAATTAAATTATGATAAGTTTTTAATATTCCAACTATTTGTGTGCCCAGAAAAATACTCCAATTAATATATTTTTCCATTATAATACCTCAACTTTTCAGATTTTACCCATTTAACAACTTAATTTAACGGAGACATAACATCTGTTACATTTTTTTTATAGTAAAATAGTAATATTTAAATAAAAATTACATTATTTTTTAAAAAAAAATCAGAAAAGCCCCCAAAAAAATTCCGAAAAATCTTAAGTTAAAAAAAAACAAAAAATTAGACGGAGAAATAACGTCTGTTATCTTTTTTAATATATATTTTAAATTTTTGAATCTTTGAACCAAAAATTCTCAAAAATCCAAAAATATTCTAAAACACAAAAGGTAAATTACAATTTTTAATTATATTAGCTTGCTTTTTTTGTCAAATTAAGGAACTTATGGTATGAATGATATACATCAACTTTATAAGTTGAAACAAATTGCTTTTGTTAGAAAATATTTAAAAGAGAAAAATTATAGAATAAGAGATTTTTTTTTTTTTGCTTGAAATTTCAAATTTATTGATCAACAAATGGGAGGGGATATTTACAAAAGAATAGTGTTTCTAAAAGCAAAAAAAAAAAAAAGAATAAAGTACATTGCTATTTGAATAGAATCATATCGTGTATGCTCAAATCCTGCGAACTTCAAACCATCACCGGAGGAGTGTTTCATACATGTGTTTGAGTATTTATTGTAAAAAAAAGAAAATTTTGAAAAATACATTATTTGAGTTATAAAATTGAATTTGTTTGAGAATAGTTTTGGATTTTTGTATTTTTGAGATTTTTTGGTTCAAAGATTCAAAAAATTAAAACATAATATATTTTATCTAAAATTTAAAATTATTTTTTCTTAACTTAAGATTTTTTTGGAATTATTTTTGAATTTTTGGATTTTTTGAGATTTTTTTTAAAAGATTTATTTATTTTTAAAAAAATATTAAAATTTTATTATTAAAAAATACAAAAAATAATAGATGTTATGTCTTCGCTAAATTGGAGTTGTTAAATA
>PKML01013385.1:419087-437875 GCA_002933935.1 Eutrema yunnanense | reverse complement strand
AAAAAAAAAAATTTGTTCAAAAAAAAAAAAAGTGGGGCCGGGCAAATGCACCGGTTGCACCCCTCAGAACCGCCGCTGAATGTGATCCTTGAATGATGCGATCGTGGAGCCATGAATGACCTCCTAGGGCGAGGTATGATTGAAAGCGTCCATCCCTTGTAACACTTTTCAAGATTTTCCGAGCAATTCTGTTTGTGCTCTGTTTTTCATTTGCTATGAGATATATCATTTGTTTTTCGAGTTGGATACTTATCTAGAATGTTGATCATTTTAAAAGTCCAAATTTAAATGACTTGATCACATGTTTACGATCCAATATGGTGGTTACAACACTTTATTTGATTATTATTATTACCACGCATATTCTAATAATTAACAAAATTTAACGATTAGAAACCGAGATGAAATGGGATTCCAGTTGAATTAAGCCATGTGTTACCATGAATAAATGGACCGACTGTGAATTGGGTTGCCTCCATTGCGGTTTTCATGCGTCTATAACCGGGCCATTTGACCCGGTTTGTCATGTTCGACCCTGGTCCTTCATTCATGTATTCTCCATAGTATAAGGTTTCAAGAGCAGAATCGTTTCCCCACTCCAACCATCCGGCAGGATCAATCAGATCGTCAATAAACGATTTTATGATAGTCGTCCTAGAATATTGTTTCCATGGTCGACCCAAGTATGCCTTGAAGCTTGCTTTAACAGGGATCAAATCAGTTGCGGCCAAGATTCTACAATTAATCATAGAAATACCTGTAGGCTGGTTCGAGCAGTTGCGGCTCTGAGCGGTATACGCGATTTTCTGGTTAAAATTTGGTTTATGAGCATAAAGACTACAATTTTGGAACACAACAGCCGCGTTACCGAATATGAAATCCACTGTACCAAATATATCACACTCTCGGTAGAACTGTGTGGCTGAATGGACATAGAGAGTGTCTTGGTAACCATCGAACGCGCATCGGTAAAAAGCAGAGAGATCAGAGCCGCTTCGCAATGCCACGGCTTGGTGTTTGGCCGGTCCGGCAAAGTTCACGAATGATATGCCTTTAGCTATGAAGCCTTTACCTTTCACGCCTGTATAAACAATTGGCTAATGATTAATACTCCCGAGTTACAACAAGGTTTAGAAGATAGAAAAAACATAATAAGTAGTAACTTCATGAAATCTTTCTATTTGTTGTGGCTCTGTGGAGAGATAAATGTTTTCAGGTTGGATCTTTTTAGAGAGAAAAAAACATAAATTGGATTTTATTTGGGCTCAAGATATAACTTGGTCTCAGCCCATAAGAATGTGCCCACATGGACGATGCCATTAAATTATAATCGTTACTCGCTACTGTTTGCTTTATCAGGGTCATTAAAATCCAGGTTTAACTCGTTCACATTAATCCAGCGTCTACATCAATCCAGGTTTAATCAAAGTCAACCTTCGATTTTATTATTTTTCTCAACTTAATTTTTATTGATATAAAGTCAGACAAATCCTTCGATAAAAAACAATATAGTATTTTTATTTACCATAAAAAGTGTAGTATTTGTTTTTTTTTAATGAAATATTATATTTTTTCGGCATGATAAAAATGTAGTATTTGTTTAACATTAAAAAACGAGAAACTCGCATAAAAAACCTTCAAAATGGTAATTACTAATACTTTAAACATGCACAATTTTTAACTAGCACTATAAACTTTCAACCTAGAAACTTTAACAGATAAAATTCTCAAAATGGATTAAAAAGTAATTTAATAAAAAAGACTTACCTACGGTAGCAGATTGAAATGTTGACCATCCATCATCAGCGTGGAAACGGTTTGCTTTTATGATTGTTTTTCCGATACCGTCTCCGACAAACATTATCATTGTCTTCTTCTTCGGTATTTCAACATTCTCAAAATATACCCCGCCTTTTATATAAATCGTAAATCTATACCAAAATTTTGAAAATTAATATTAGACCCATAACTTGAGAAATTAAAAAAGAGCCCATCATATGTATATATATCATCAAAATTTCATATCACATTTGTGCGTAGTAGGCACTAGGACCGAGCACAGTTTTTAGAAACATTGGACCGGGCCACATCACCAATTAGAACCAATATTACTTAACAATAACAAAGAAATATAAATTAGTACCGATATGACGTTGATGCTTTACTACGTTGAGTTAAGATTTATGTACCTGGTTTCGCTCGAGTTAGGAGCGGCCGAGACCGCGGCACTGATGGTTCTGAAGTTTCCGGTACCATCTTGAGCCACCGAGAGATTAAACTTAATCTCTTCCACCGAAGCTTGAATGAGTCTCTTGTCATTCTCTGCGACCCAACTCGGGAACTCAACGTCAACCTCAAATGTTTCTGGGAAATGTTTATTCCCCGGAATCTTCTGAATTATAACCAGAGAGGTACCGAGGCTGTTAGAGATGTTTAAGATGCTCTCCTCCAAGCTCTCAGCCAATCCATACGTCCTATAATTATTATTTTCGTCGTCACTTGTCGTGAAACCTTCGAGACATGTGTCTTGGTTCGTCATGGCGTCGCTGAGCAACATACTGACGTCGCGGGACCCAAAAGAGGAGTTTTGGAGCTTGGAGATTGCGGTTTTGAGATCGGATAGAGTGTCATCGAGTAGCCCGAGACAGTCTTCAAACGCGCAGCGAACGCGGCGAGTTAGGTTTGGACCAAGACGGTTTTGAAGGTCTAAGAAGTTGGTGGAAGAGAGATTGACCTTTGAGATGGTTTGGTTTAATGTAGCGACGACGAGCTCAGTGGTGTAATTGGTTTCGGTTAAACGCTGAGTTTTGTGGATGTTGGATTGTGAATGAGATGAAACGACGGTGGCAAAGAAGATTAGATGAAAGATCAATGGTAAGTTGAGAATTATGTGTTTTGATGTTTTTCTAGTTGGATTATTCATCTCTTTTCTTCAAGATCGTAGTGAAACATGAAATTTTTTAAAGACAATGCTGAAATGTAAAAAAAAAGGTGAAAGGTGTGGTCTTATATGAACTCCCAAAGGTGACGATATAAAAGCGAAGAATATATTAGGCCTGGGCATTTTACCCGGACCCGAAAACTCGAACCGGAACCGATCCGAAATATCCGAACCGAATCCGCACCGAAATCCTATCGGTTCCTAAATGGATCCAAAATCTTTCTACCCGAAAGATCCGGAACCGAACCGACCTGGAACCGAGAACCGATCGGGTACCCGAGAACCGAACCCATATATATTTTCTTTAGTTTTTTTCGGGTTTTTGGGTGTATTTTTCGGTTTTTCGGGTATATTTTTGGGGTTTTCGAATATATTTTCGGTTTTTCGGGTATATTTTTTTGGGTTTTTGGGTATTTTTCGGGTTTTCGGATATTTTTCGAGTTTTCGGGTATATTTTCGGGTCCCAAATATCCGAACCGAATAAGATCGGAATTTTTTCGGTTTTTTCGGTTCTTGAATCTCGGACCCGAACTGGCCCGGAACCGAGAGTAACCGAATCGAAACCGAACCGAAACCATTTCGATTCCTATTTGGGTCCAAAATCCTCTACCCGAAAGATCCGGAACCGACCCGAAGACCCGAATGCCAAACCTTAAAATATATGATATAACAAAGATTACATAAAAGGGAAACTGGGAAGAATATTATTTTAGTCAAATTCATTTCCTTTAGATTATAGTAGTTGTTTTAACATAAGATATATAAGTACAGTCACACATAATAATAACATTTGAGTATGGAAGTCTTTGTTCAAATTTAATAAAAAATATTCATTAAACTACATCAATATTTTACCAAACTACGTAAAATGCATAGATTACAAATTTTCCAAATATACATATATACGAACTTCAATTAAAGAAATTATAAACTTGGAACTCATCAAAAATTTTGAGTTTTAACCGGAAGATTTTTTTGACTCCGTACTATCCATTAAATTTAGAGCTTTTCCCTTATTAAAATAAATAAATATTAAGATTGACTAAAAAATTCAATTTGGAAAGGTTTTTTATAAACACACTAGATTATGACTCGTATGGTATATATAAACTTTTTGTTTGGATATAATCATAAATTTAAAGAACTATTTAAAAAAGAAAATTGAAACAAAGACATATAACCATATGAATAGAAGAAATTAACAAAATATTGCATATAAAATAAAAAGTTAACAAACACAATTTTTTGTTTGTTTGTTAAAGGAACATAATTAATTTCCTTAAAATAAGGATTAAAATAAACATTGGAAGTTGGAACGTGAGCTTTAGTAAAAAAAAAAAGAGTTTCAATTTTGGATTTTTTTTTATAAAAAAACACTTAAAAGTGTTTTGAAAAGGATAGGGAACTTTGCTCTGGCCAGCTTCGTCTGGTATGTGAAGACACTGTAAGTGTAATGCGTGACGTGTATTGCGAGAGAGAAAAGAAAGAAAAATGTTTAGAGATCGACGTCTCATTACAATGCTCAAAGTGTTTTTTAGCCCAAAAAACAAAAATTGCTCAAAGTGTAATGAAATCAGACCATTAGACTAATGTATCTTTTGTTTATCTGACACCCAAAAATTGATGATATTATTATGTGTCAATAAGTTACAGAAATTGCCTCACCTAACCTATAGGAAAGAATCAATTTTTGTAAATACCTATTGATGCGGACATTCAACCAGCAACTATGGAAATAAGGAAGTGGTCCATGTGTTGAAGAACTCTTTTTCATACCTAAAAACAAGAAACAATCAAGATGAGTTTAAAGAAATCAAAGAGAAACCACGGGTAAATCTATAAACCAACCTTGCATATATTTTTGGGCTTCTTAAGAGTCCATAACAATCAAGTCCATATATACAAAGGAGATCACACTTTCCATTTTTGGCCTCGTTCACACTTTGTCGTTAATTAACTTCCGATGGCTAGGAAATTTAAAGCTGATTGAGAGAGGTTCAATGCTGATTGGGAGGGGATTAATGCTGATTGGGACGTCATTTATCCTTACTTTATCAAGACCACGAGTCAACTTCACCTTCACACATCATTTGGATGCACAAAGCCAGCCCCAACGTCTCCTTGCATTCCAAATCATCATTTTCATTTATTTTTGATTTATTTGTTTCCATGTTTTAATTTTTAGAACATTAGCTGTGTAAATTTTGAGCCTATAAAAGTCCATCATTCCTCATTGTAGAAATACACGTATTTTGGAATATAAAGAAAATATAGTTTTTTCTTTGAAACTTAGGCTTTGTTTATCTAAGTTAGGTGGATTCATTTACTTGTAAAGGTTTGAATCTATGTCCTTTGTGTGACTAAGGTCTAGATTTGTGATCTCGTCGCAAAGACTTTCACACCTTTGAGTGACAATTTTCGATCCACCTTCAGAACCATCAATCGATCAAACGAGAGAGAGCGACCGCCAGCTCATTTGATCCTATATCTATCCCTTGAACAACGAGAGAGAGCGACTGCCAGTTTGTTGCTTCCCATCAATCCACATTTATATGCCTCGGTCTCAATCTTATATCACATATTTAGTCGCTCTTCATGTGTTTCTGTAAATCGATTTTTGAGCTCCATTTGGCAATCTCAAAACATGCATGCCAAAAAAAATTTGGGTTAAACGTTTGCAAGTAAATAAATTCACCTAACTTAAAAAAAAAAAATTAAGGATCCAAATTTTTTTTTTGCCCTAGAACCCATAATAATATTGAGCCGACCCTGCCTCAGCTCTTATCTAATTGTTCAAATTATCCTTGACCATTCTGTTATATTTGTGTTTTGTTTTCTCTTGATGTTCTTCTTTGGTTTCGTGTAATTCTAAGTGTCTGCATGTGTTTAGTGTCAATTTTTTGATTTGGGTTTAACTCTTCCTCTGCATCTTTTCACTTCTTGTTGTTTGTTTACTCCTTTAATTGCAAGTATAATCTTCTTTAGTAATTTGGAATCGGATTTTATAAGTTTCAGAATGAGTTTTTTACCCAAGTAAATTTGATAGTTATGAATAATCATATTTGAACAGACAACAGTAGAAAAAAGACAAGAACATGGATATAAAAGATAACACAATCACACTCATAAACCATCGTTTTGAAACTTCATCCAGAAACTTCCCCTATCAATTTTGTTGTTCACAAAGTAAATGTAACATTGGAACTTTTATGGTAGGATTCTGTTGATTGTCCTGAGTGGATTGTGCCCTTTAACATCTTCAAGTCTTTAGCCGAAGAGGTAATTATTTTCCTCCGATCTCGATGTTCATGAGCTTAGCTTAAAAACTATTTTTTCGTCATGTATCAGCGTGACATTGTCCCATGAACTTTTGAACAGTATGATTTAGAGTTGGTATTTGTGAAGAACTCACACGAGTTTGTCCATGAGTATATGAAAAAACCAGAGTTTGTAGAACTCATGAGAAGGCTTGGTGCTTTGGGTGATGGTAGCCAAGATCAGAGTAAGTCTCTGTTCGATTCTCGCTTCATATAACCCGTTTGATTCTATAACCAAATGCGATAGAAACACAACTATTTCGACCAATTTGTTTTCAGGCACATTATCAGCTGATGAATGGGAAGCAGCATATCTGTACCTCTCTTTCGACTTGAGGAAGGGTTGTCTTCTTTCTTGTAACATCTTTCACGGTTTTCACTCTTTTCCCCATGATTCAGGTGGGCCATCTTTTTATGCGTCCTCGGAAAAGGGGCGTTAGACCATCACCAACGCTTGGCTCACCAACACTCGCCAACATCGGATACGTGTAACTTCTTCCGGCTGCTGCTGCTAAAGCTGGATTCCCCAACATTCCGGTTACATTCCACCACCGGTAAATACATGTTGCCCTTACGCTTGATGTTGCTGGGACTGACCCTGATTAGCAATCGAACCTAATTAAACTCATCTTAACCGGACCCACTTGGTAATGCCCCTTTTCCGAGGACGCATGCCCCATTGAAGCAAGTTGGCATGTCGCCGTTCAATTAAGAATCCTCTTCTTCGGCTCCTTAGCGCCTCTCTTGCTCCTTTCCTCGTCCAAAACCTTTAATCTTGGCCCTTGTAATTCAGGAGATTGAATCCGCGATCATTACTATTCCAAAACGAATCATCGCTGGAAGAGCCTTGTTTATATGTTATATATATTTTCTAATTTGTGTTTAGTAAAATATGATTTTTAAAAAATTAGTTTAACGAATACAACCTAATTCGAGATAGAGGTCATTTGATGAATTTGTTTTATATTGTATAATTAATTTGTGTTCTCCAATTTTCTTTTTTATTAAACTAAAATAAATATATAAAATAAAACAATGAGTTTATAATATTGTGATGAGCCCATGTGTGTTTACAAATAAAACAGTTTGACTTTCATTTTCTTATAATCTATTTGCCTTCTTTTCTAGTGTTTGCATCTGTCTCCCCCAAACTTCGAAACCATTCACTTATGTGTTACCACCATGTTCTGATGCGGCCATTGATTCATATCATTCTTTATCACCATCAAAGAGTCTTAAAGCATAACAATTTTCTTTGAAAATTTTATGCGTAACGCTTCTAACGGTTCGAATAACTTCATAGCTCATATAATTTCTTTCGTGATTTATCATCATTCGTAGATAATATAGCTCACATGCTGATGAATGAATGTTAAATGTCTTATCGGTGCTCTTTCCTCTTAGTCGTGTTTTTTTATCCTAAATAAATATTTCATATGTTAGACTGTTTGCATGCCAAAAAGTAGCCAAATTTCTGTCTTGTGCAGCTATAAGATGAAAATCTATAAATAACATAATTAAAAGAATCTGCACTTATTTAAAAGGACAATTTAACATAACTTTGAATTTAGATAAAATTTGTTATATGAATAAAATAGCAACCATTGAGCAGGTATTTATATTTTTTTCTTTATATATATTAAATTTTATAAGTCAATTTTGTCTTCTCGTTTTTCGTAAATACATTTTAGATATATGAATAGCATGAATTTATACTTGTTTTAGTTATTTATTTTTGCTTTAAAATACAATGAATTTGGAAAGGATTGTGTAAAACGTAATTATTGTAAATAAGTTTTTTAACAAAAAAATATTGTTAGTAAGTTTAAAAGGTTTTTATATATTTTTGAATTAAATAGAAGTTGGAAGGTTTATAAAGTTATTATGGGTTTTTTAATTTTGAATTTATTGAGAAATAAAAAAAATAAAAAAAAATTAACCAATGAGGGGGGGGACAAGTGTCAAAGCTGGAGAGCACTCATTCTCTCTTTATAAGGTAGATTAATGTATACTCGTAAACTTTTAAACTTGAGAAAAGTGAGAAATATTCAAACTTTTGTTCTGTTTCTCTCTTTGTATCGATCTCACTCTCTAATTTGTTCTCGTGTTTGTAAAAACTTGAACAAGAAATTAAAAGCCACAAGATTTACGAGTTCATGCTCTAATAATAAACCCTACATTTCGCTTGAAATTAATCTCGGAAAGTCCACTAGGAACCTTGCTCAAACCGAGCGAGTTTCAGACTTTTAAAAGCTGAAGAAATTTAAATACAAAAAGACTTTTGTCGGTTTGAAGAAATTAGAGTTGAACCAAGAACCTATTCAAATTAAAACACATCTGTCTAATGACATAATTGCATGTACGATCATTTAATTTATGATTCATTAGATTTTTTTTGTCATTTTATGAAAGTGTAATAGAAAGTATCACTTTTTAATAAATCGTGTACCGTCCATTATCATACACACATTTTATTGCTACTTCGTGTACCGTCCATTATCGTACATTTGGGTTGAACAGTAATAAAAAGTGCTATTTTCTACAAAAGTGCTAACATGCTAACGAAATTTAGAATAAATGATCGTCCATGCAAAAGCCCTCTGTCTAATTCACGAAATCCGTATATAAGAATTGAATTACTCACTGTTACTAATTACGACCAAACCCACGTCCTGGTTTATGAGCGTAATGATAAAAGAGTAGCTCTAAAACCATCGTTTTTAACTCCGCAAGAGTAGTATTTGATTCCAAAGTTAGTAATCTACCTCATTTTTCTTCATCAACAATAAAAATTCACTCCTTATTGATACCCGATCTTCATACACCACATGTTACATAGATATGCATCATATTTGAAGAAGAAGAATATAAAAACTAAGAAGAAGAGAAAAACAAATATATAAATCTTGAAGGCGCTAGAGAAGAGGAGAAAAAAATAAATAACGTTACACGAAAGGAGAAGAAAAGAGGGAAAAACGTGAAAAAAAAAAAGAAAAAAAAAGATTTTTAAGGATTTTTGGTTTTGGTGGTTAACACTTAATCTTAGATTTTCTCAGATTTTGTTAACCGGTTGGCAGAATACGTATTGCACATTCCGTAGAACAAAGATAAAACAGTAGAAATTATATTCTGCAAAAAATAGAATATATAGAAAAATATAGAATATATAGAAAAATGTATAATATGTATTCAAAAATCGGTATAATATACACAAAATTCTAGATGACGGATTCCATATGGCCAGTAGAATATATATATTCTAAACTTGATAGATTATAGAGCAAAAATACCAAAAAACAAATTCTACAAATCGTAGAACATGTGAATTTTTTTTAAAAAAATATTCGTTAAAAACAAATTATCCAATATATATTTCTTTACTTATTTGTATTTTTCAGTATTTTTAAAGTATTTAAAAATATTTATTTCGTATTTTTTACATTTAATAAATGGTATTTTAGTCCAAAAATGCCCAAAATCCATAAAGTATTAAGGAGACAAAAGTATAGTTTTTTACTTTTTTGTCCTATAATTACAATTATTCCGTCTTTATTTTGCTTTTCTTTTGTATCGACGAATTTGAAAAAAAGAAAACCACTCTAAAATGTTTTAATTGAGGAAGGACATTAGTCTAAAATGACGATCCGATGCTTACAAATTAGAATCCCTATGAAGGAGTAACAAAATGTTGCTTATATAAATGGTTTCAAACTTAAATAAAAGATTAGAGATCAAGAGTAAAGGGGATTCCGGTAGAATTAAGCCATTTGTTACCTTCGATAAATGGACCGGCAGTGAATTGAGTTGCTTCTACTGCGGTTTCGATACGCCTAAAACCAGGCCATGTGACCCGGTTTGTCATGTTCGACCCTGGCCCTTCATTCATATACTCTCCATAATATAAGGTATCAAGGGCAAAATCGCCTTTCCATTTCAACCATCCGGCAGGCTCTACCATATCGTCAATAAACGATTTTATGATAACCGTTCTAGAATATAATTGCCATGGACGACCTAGGTATGCTTTGAAGTTAGCTTTCACAGGGATCAAATCGGGTGCAGCCAAAATCTTGCAATGAACTATCGAAATACCCGTGGGTTGACGTGAATCTTCTCGACCTTGAGCGGTATATGTGATTCTCTGGTTAGGATTTGGTCTACGAGCATAGAGACTACAATTCTGGAACACAACTGATGCATCACCAAATATGAAATCGACTGTGCCATATATATCACATTCTCGATAGAACTGTTTGTGTGAATGGACATAGATGGTGTCTTGGTAGCTTTCAAAGCTGCATCGGTAGAAAGCAGAGAGGTCAGATCCGCTTCGCAACGCCACAGCCTGGTGTTTGGTCGGTCCGGCATCGTTCACGAATGATATGTCCTTAGCTATGAAGCCACTACCTCTCACGCCTGCATAAACCAAAACGTGTAATTAATATTTCTTAACTAGAAGTTATAATTTATAACAAAGATATTGAAAGAAACAAAAACTAACTAAATGAATTACAATAATAATGGCTAAGAAAATGATTTCTTTATCATATATTTTATAAATATGAACCGGAAAAAGTATACTAGTGATAGAAACTTTTGTTGTCAACGTGTAGATGTAGTTTTAGTCATGGAGGACGACATACTGTTTAATGTAAAAAGCCAATGAAAACTGTTTATTAATTTGATTGGTTTTTAATATTAGCTGCAAAAATGTTTAGGATTAAGAAAATTTAAGAAGAAAACTTACCAACGGTAGCAGAGTGAAATGCGGTCCATCCATCTGCGAAGCTGCGGTTAGCTTTTAGTACTGTCCGTCCGATTCCGTCCCCGACAAACATTATCATCGTCTTCTCCCTCGGTATTTCAATGTTTTCGTAATATACCCCCCCTTTTATATATATCACAAATCTACCATTAAAAGACAAAAATCTATAAAAGAAACGCATTGGTATGTATTCTCAATATATATATATATATATATATATATATATATATTAAAATAATATCATATCATGTATTGCTAAACATGTAGGGATGCGTGCGTATTGATAACCAAGAAAAATATGTACTATCTCACACATTGTTGCTTATACATATAGGGATGTTAAAATGGGTTAAAATGCATGAGTTTACTCAAACCCATAAATTTTGGAGAATGTTTTTTGACATTGAGAAATATGAGTTGATTTGAGGATGGGATGGGTTTTATTACCGTACATGTTGATTTGGGTTTATACAATGGAGTAATGGGTATTGGGTTATCTATGGATTTTTTTGTATCAAATAATACATGGTTTTAAATCATCAAAATTAGTTTTTCAATGAAATAACTCAAAATTGTTTTATAAATATTTATCAAATGTATTTTTACAATAAAAAATTATTAAAGTGACTTTTTTAACTAGAAATAACAAATCGTTATAGTCTATTAAAAAAAATTACACTTATAAAATTTTAACATATGAAAACTAAAAAAAAATAGTGAAACGAGAATCTTTACCAAAACTAAATTCTATTTCTCTAGTGTGAAAATGCAATAAAAACGTTTTTAGTCCAAACAAGTTTCTTCAGTTTTGACATGAAAACGTGATTTTGCATTTTTGACGAAAAAATCATAATTTTACATTATTACCAAAAATGTAATTTTTCGTTTTTTGAGAGAAAATACAATTTTGGCTCCAAAACTATTTTGAGTTTTGTGAAAAAATTTGATTCTGTAACTTCCGATCAGCAACATTTACGAAATGCAATAAATCGTGATAATGGAAAATGTTAATGTTTTACTTTAGACATATGTATATTTAATATAATAATTTAAAATTAAATGGAGATACTTTGGGGCTTTGCATATGCATGCATTCATTTTTTTCAACTTTCTAAAGTTTTTTTTAGCACTTTTTAAAAAATTAGAGTTTTGTTGCACTTTTTATACTGTTTCTCACATTTTTGATTTGTGCAATACGGCATGTACAGTACACGGGGTAATAGAAAGAGAGGCAAAATTCATTTTGCCAAATAAGGATAAAAAAAAGTACACGAGATATTTTGTGAAGATTCCGTGTAGCAATAAAAAAAAAAATGTCTTCTTCTTCAAGTTTAAGATTTGTCGTTGTTGTATCTGTGACGAGTAGTAACAAAATGCTGAAACAAGAAAAGTGCCTTCAAAGAAATTAAAAAATTTCATCGAAAATTTGGGAATACGTTGTAGCTGTGATGAGTACAGAACAAAGAATCGCGAAAACCAATCAAAACAAGGACTAAAGGAGAATTTCTCACTTTAATTTATAAATACTTCTTCAACTTAGCAGTATTCTTGAAATTATTTGTAAGAGTATGTGCTCAATTTTTACATATTAGTAAAATTACTTTTTTTCCTTATTAGTAAATAACTTAGAGGGTGTTATTTAGTGGGGGTTATTGGTTCATGCATTTTAATGGATTTGAAAATCCAAACCAAATCAAGTGTTATTGGTTTTATAATTATAAAATCTAAGTTCAAATCCACTGTTATTGATTCCATGATTTATAAATATTAATTCAAATCATGTGCTACTCAATCCTACGGATTTACTTATAGACTTGATTTTATAATGGATTTTAGTGAATTTGGAAAGATTTTTATGTTAAAAATATAAAGACTCAAATCCGAAGGAAAACCTACTAATTTACAAATATTACTTAAAATCCACATGCTAGATTTGAAAATTTGTAGATTTTACAAGATTTTACAAGGATTTATACGGATTTCCAAATCAATTAAAATACATAAACGAATAACACCCTTATTTATGTAATTTAATTTAATTAATTTAGAAATATGTATAGGATTTATAAATCTTTGTAAAATCTACTAATTTTTAAATATAGCATGTGGATTTTAATTAATATTTATAAATCTGTAGATTTTTTCTCGGATTTGAGTCTTTGTATTTTTAACATGAAAATCTTTTCAAATCCACTAAAATCCTTTGTAAAATCAAATCTATAAATAAATCCATAAAATTGAATAACACGTGGTTTGAACTTGGATTTTAAAATCATGGAACCAATAACACTATATTTAAACATAAATTTTAAAATTATAAAACCAATAACACTGGATTTGGGTTGGATTTTCAAATCCATTAAAATTCTTGAACCAATAACCCCACTTATTTTGCAGAGCTCACTAGTGATTCAAAATAACCGCCCGGATACGGCCACACATTGTGAAATTTCTATATTATTAATGTTTTATGCTTAAATACTTTCTTTCTTTTTATTTGCACTGAAACCTAGCTGCTATGTAAAGAAAAAAAAAAAAGACAATTGCACATATTGATACTTAATTCAATTTTTTTTTAAAATTTCATATTTAATTTTTTTTTTTTGCCTTTTAGCATGTATGACGAAAATATTTTTTCATCTGTCTACCCATGTACTGTGCACATGCGTACACATCGTATTGTACATAGAATAAATTACCATGAATAGAACCAAAAATGCTTTAAAACTAATTATTTAAGTGTTAAAAAATTATGATAAATTTAGAAAGTGATAATTCTTGCAAATTTAGAAGAAATTAATCATTAACCCATAAAAAACACTGAAAATTTTCAAAATGAAAAACAAAAGTGATTTAATATATTTTTCGTAATTGGTAAAACATGCAATATGATATCGTCATCTATATGTTACCTTACCAATCAAACCTAATACTTAACGTTTTTTCTTTACCTGGTTTCGCTCGAGTTGGGAGCGGCCGATACGGCGGCCCCGATGGTTGTGAAGCTTCCGGCACCATTTTGAGCCACCACGAGATTAACCTTAGTCTCATCCACCGGATCTTGAAGGAGTTTCCTGTCACTCCCTGAGACCCACATCGGAAATCCAACACCATTCTCAAATTTCCCCGGAATATTCTCAAGCATAGCTAGTGATTCTCTGACGTATCTAGAGATATTGAAAAGACTCTCCTTCATGCTCTCAGCTACTCCGTATGTCTTATTATTATTATACGAATTCTCGTCGTCGTCGTCGTCGTCGCTAGAATAGAAGCCATCGAGACACGTTCGTGTATTCGTCAACGCGGCGCTAAGCAACATATTGACGTTGTGGAGCACCGAAGAAGGAGATCGGAGCTCCGAGATCGCGGTGGTGAGATCATAGACAGTGTCATCGAGTAGATCGAGACAATCTTGGAATGCGCAACGGTCCCGATGGCTAATGTTGGAGCCGAGACGGATTTGGAGATCGGAGAAGTTGGAGGAAGAGAGATTGACCTTCGAGATGGTTTGGTCTAAAGTGGCAACGACAAGCTCGACGATGTTATAGGAGGTTGTAAAACGCTGCGTTTTGTGGAGGGTTGATGGTGAATGAGATGAAACGACGGTGGATAAGAAGATGAGGAGAAAGGTCGATTGTAGCAAGCGGAGAATTACAATGTATATTGACTCTTTTCTTAGATGATTCATTTTTAAACACAAAATTTAGTAGAAAGGGAGAAATTAACAGAGAAGATAACATTTGCACCCAAAAAAAAGAAAGGAGAAGCTGAAATGTGGAGTGAAAGGTAAACTTATATAACTCCCAACGGCAACCATATATATATATATCATACTATTATTTGTGAAGTCATAATCTTAGGTGGCGTGCTCACATCGATTCTCCCTAAATCGATTTTTTGTTTGATTATGTGTCTTATTTTCATTCGTTTATATCCTGATGATGTGTCTTTGTAATTTAAATCGAACCACACCCCGGTATATCGATTTCAATTAGTTCTTTGATTGGTTTATGATCGGTTAGATCAAAATTAGTTCTTTGATTTCGATTGATTAGTTAGTCGTTTAGGAATGGTTTACGATCGGTTAGTTAAGAAACCGAAAATTACAATCCATAAGCAAACAAACTAATAAAATTAGTTGTAGCCAAAATTAAAAGCTGATTTCGTCTGTATTATTTAAATCATTGAACCGAGTCAATCAATTTTAGTCCGATACATATATACATATATATATATATATATATATATATTCTTTGGAGCTGATTCATAGATTCTTATTTGTAACATATCGATATGGAGCTAATGTCATAATATATTATCGTATAAATCAGAGTCATAAGAGTTCTCGGAAATTATAGCGAATATTGCATGGAATTTATCGGTTGAATTCCAACAAGAAAAGATGATGAACAAAACCGGTTTTTTTGGTTACTTCAAAATATATTCCGATATTATATGTGTTTTATGAAAAGTAGAAGGGTTTATTATTATTATTTTTTTGGGTTCGGTTTCGAATACTAAGATAAAGGAATATTGACTTTTTTATGGGGTTTAAATACTGGGATAAAATGAATTTTGACTTTATCGTTGTCTTAGTATTCATTATTTTTACTTTATCGTATATTTGTTTGGAGATTTGATGGTATCCGTATCCTATAATATTGTCAATAATGTTTTCTTATATTTAGTATAAATAGATGGCTAACCCTGATTGTTTGATATAGAACCATTCACACACCCATATCTTGCAAGATTCTTAGCTTCTTATTTTTTTCTTGCCTCACGATGTCTTTAGTCCGTCGCAAGTCCTCCCCTTTCGTTTTAATCGCTGAAATTAATCCAACCTTGCAGAAATGTGTTGATTACCCGGTCGACGTGCCCGAGAAATATCTTAAGACTTTCGTTGATATTGTTGGTTGAAAATTGGATATGAGCATCATGCTCGGTTTTTTTTTTTTTTTCTTTTGCTTTCTATTTTGATATTGTTTGATTTGTTTAGAAACTTGACTCTTTTTATATTAATTATATGCTGTTAATATTTATTTCAGATGTTATTGGACAAATCGTTGTTGTTGGGAGCCTCATGGATGTGAAAACGAAGACGCAAACTAAATTGGACATGAGCATCATGCTCGGTGAGTTTTGGAAATCATTGTTACCGAGTATATTATTCAAATATCACAATATTAAGTTTCAAAGATTAATAATTTACAAATACTTATATGAAATACATGTATCTACAGAGTCTAATATACAATAGTATTATATTAGATATCGTATACTTCAAGGTCTCTTTCATATAATTCCGTATACTTCAAGGTCTCTTTCTTTTGTCCATATATATATGTATATATATATAGATATGTTCGATTGTATTGGCTGATTTGATTCAAGTGTTTTGCTGATATCTGAAGCTGGTTTTAAAGTTTGGATTTTTATGTCAGTCAAATTTTAATGGAATATGACTGTTAGCGAGTCTCATAGTAAATTTCTAAGAAATCGAAAAACTTTTGAATCTTTATCGAATGGTTAGGTCAACAATAGAGACATGTCTTAATAGTATATGATTATTTTGTAAATTGGTTGTGACTTTGCAGAATCCGGTGGTGGTAGTTTATGTATGGACAATATATTTGATTGTGATGGTGAGAAAGGCGATAATGATGACGATGATGCTGGTCTTGGAGATGATGATCGTGTAGAATCCGATGGCGATGATGGTGATACGGAAACTGATTCTGATTATGATGGACACAAAGATGAAGATGGATCTGATGATGATTTTGGTGATGATGATGATGTTGATGATCTTGACGATGATGATTGTGGAGCATCTGATGGCGACGATGACAACACTGATTCTGATTTTGATTGTAGTGGTGAGGAAGATGAAAGTGAAGACGATAATGATGATGATGATGATGCTGATGACGACGATGATAATGATTATGATGCTGATGACGACGATGATAATGATGATCTTGACGAAGACGATGATTGTGAATGCACTGATGGCACTTGTGATGATACGAATATCGATTTTAATTGTGATGGTGAGGAGTAATATGATGATGATGCTGAACTAGATGGTCTTGTAGAAGAAAATTGTACTTCTGACAATGATGATTCTGAAAGTGATGATGTTTCTTCTGATTCTAACGAAGACTGTGATTATGTTCTGAGGACCAAACGTACTGTGGGTTCTATCCTCTCGAGCGAAAGTACTGTCAGTTTAGCCTATCCCGGTACTCCAACGATACTTAAGGATGGTATCTTTGTTAGGCTTCTCCCTGTGAGTGAACGCATCCGTCGTAGGCTGTTTGATGATGTGGAACGTGATAACTTACCCTGGAACCTCCTGCATGGCCTTCCGGCTGTGATCCACGACTTATAAGTGTCTCCCATTTTACTCATGGGATGAAGGACACGCTAATTTACGTGAAGGTCTTGCGTGTTTGGACGCATAATTCGCATCCAACTGGAAATCGTTTAGAAGTCGTGTTGTGTGATGAGCAGGTTCGATACTTAGATCTCGGGTCATATATATATATATATATATAGCTTTGTTATCGTTTTCGTTTGTGTTTGTCGTTTGTTGATGTGTTTATGTAACTTTTTTTTTTTATTTTTTTTTCTTCCAGGGTCAGAAGATACACGCCACTGTCCCTAACCTCTGTTATGATTTATTTAAATACCGATTGTATGAAGGTATTTGGGTTAATATCAAAGGTTTCGAGGTTTCTCATGAAAATAGAAATTTTATAATGACCTCGCATCGTTGTAAGATATTCTTGCATTCTTTGACTATCGTGTACCAACTTATTCACCCCTGTGGAAGGAATTTCTTCCACTTTGTTGAATTCGCCAGGATCTTGGATCGATCATACAGTGATGATTTTTTAGTTGGTTAGTTCATTATATAAATTTGTATCCGACTTTTTTTTTTTTATTATTGATTTTGAATTTCTTTAATTCTTTTTAGAATTGATTGGTCGCATTGTCAATGTCGGCCAATTCCATTGTTGGGAAGATTATACGTTGGATGAGATCACTAAAAACTATGGGAACAGTGAATATCAAACCATTACATTCGAGTTGGAGAACCTAAGGTATTTTCATCGGGATTTCATATCTATACAAATACAATGCATGTACTATTTCGCGTAATTATTTTATTCCGTAACCTTGCTGATTTTTTTTTCTTTTTTAGTGGTGTTCGACTCTGTTGTAAACTTACTGGTGGGTTTGCATTGAAGTTTTATAGCGATTGGAAGGTTTGTTGCAATGCTGTCGTCATTTGTATAATTAGATGGGGTATAATTGATTATTGTGGAGGTGAGTTTTCTTTTTGATATGTTGGCATACCTAGGTTTTGATTATTATTATTATTTCTAAAAGATTGTTACTCGCAGATTTTCCTTCTTAGACTGTTCTTTTGTTCTTTGGTTTGTTCTAGGAATAATCACTATCTCTGCCATTGAATCTACTCGGATTGTAGTTGATCCAATTGTCGCTGAAGTAGAGGAGTTTAAATCGAGGTATTTTTTTTTTTATGCTGAGATTTTAATCTATAGTCTATTTATTTATAATTTATGAAAGGAAAAAAAAACGTTCAAATGTGTACGCAGAATGCCAGAGAGAAAATCACAGCGACTTGCTAATGCTGGACGTCAAGATTGATGGACCATTTGATTCCTTAGAAGTTGATCGGTGTTCGCTGGATTTTGAAGCTTTTCTAAGTTTTTATTATTATTCCTTGATAATG
>PKML01013385.1:326997-411272 GCA_002933935.1 Eutrema yunnanense | reverse complement strand
ATTGTCAATAATGTTTTCTTATATTTAGTATAAATAGATGTCTTACCCTGATTGTTTGATATAGAACCATTCACACACCTATATCTTGCAATATTCTTAGCTTCTTATTTTTATCTTGCTTCACGATGTCTTTAGTCAGTCGCAAGTCCTCCCCTTTCGTTTTAATCGCTGAAATTAATCCAGCCTTGCAGAAATACAAGCTTAAGGCACGTATTATGTGTCTTTGGAAGACCTTCACTAAAGGTGCTATTAATTCAATACAAATGGTGTTATCTGATGAAGAGGTCGGATTATTATTTTTATTCTTAACTTTTTGTTTCATCGTGTTTCTTTTTTTTTATTGTATCGATGGTGATTGATCTATTTTTCATGTTTTTTTTTTTAATTAGGGTTCGAGGATTCATGGTTATGTTGATGATGCATTGGTAAAAATGTTTGTTGGTGCGTTAAAAGAGGGTGAATATGTGGTTCTGGATACCTTTGATCTTGTGTCTTATACCGGTGATTGCAAGGCGAGTGAAGCTCCTTTCAGGCTCAAATTTCTTCGAACTACTGCCGTCAAGAAGTGTGTTGATTTTCTGGTCGACGTGCCCGAGAAATATCTTAGGACTTTCGCTGATATTGTTGGTCGAAAATTAGACATGAGCATCATGATCAGTGAGATTATATTTTTATTTTTTTGCTTTTTATTTTGTTATTGTTTTAATTATTTTTATTGTTTGTTTTGTTTAGTACTTTGTTTCTTTTTATTTTAATTATATGCTGTTAATAATAATTTCAGATGTTATTGGACAAATCGTTGGTGTTGGGAGCCTCATGGATGTGAAAACGAAGACACAACCCACCACTAAGTTTGAAATTCAGCTCATAAATACTTCGTAAGATTTTCCTATTTATTTTGTCGATCTTTTCACTACCATGATCCAACTTCATATAAGTTAAATTGTTAAATTGTTTAAATTTTTCCCCTTCTCAGAGGATCGCGTTTGACTTGTACTCTTTCGGGTGGATATGCCAAAGATGTTTACGCATATTCTAAAAAGCATAGTTCATCGGTAGTTGTTTGTGTCTTACATCTTGTATGTGTCAAAGAGTACCGAGGTATTTATTCATAAATTTTATGGTGTTTAGGGCTTTTCCTTTTTGACTTTTTTTGTTTTTCCTTTTATTTTTTTAAGTTTTTTTTATTATTTTTTTTTTCTGGTGATATGTTGACCTTGTGCTCGATATTTTTTTAAGGTAATCTGACCATATCCAACACTTATAATGCAACAAATATTACATTCAATCCACAATGTCCGGCCGTCACAAAATTCGTTACTTCGTGAGTGTTATTACTGATATATTTTTAAATTCTTCTTTTATAGTCTTTTTCCTTTTTTTTTATTTGGTCTCTTGGATGTTATTTTCGGGTGTAAAAAATAATTTTACTTACTATGATTGTGTATATTTGCTCGCCTAGGTTACCGACTGATGGTGTTGTGGTGACTTCATACAATGATGTCATGCAAGTTAGGACTCCTGTTGTTTGTATTCGCGATGAGTTTTTGGTTAAAAATCCTCTGGCGAGGTACTATACTTTTGATTTTTTCATACGGCCATAATACAATGACCGAATATGCCCTTCCAATTGCGTTTTTGTGATGATTTGTTTTATTCTTTATTTTATTGTTTGTTGGTGGTGTGAATGATTTCGTGACAATTTAATTTGTATTTAGACTGGAAAGTGTGTTACCATGGTGACTATCAATGCGATTGATACATCGAAGCTTTGGTATTATATCGCTTGTAAAGCATGCAACAAGAAAGTTGTTCCTCGGTTTTTGAGTATATGGTGTTTGATTCATATTCATTAAGATAGCATAAACGGAATCAATATTTCTTTATTCCTATTATCCTATATCAACATTTAATATAAATTTTTTAATCTATTATCAATGAGTATTATTGTTTATAAAACGAAATAAAACGGAAAAAAATCAAAAAGTCACCTTTCTACATATATACGTTTAAAAATCACATAAATTAAAGAAAATTCTACAAAATCACGAAGGTAAGACACAGCTAAACACCTTCACATCAAATCAAACCAAGTCTAAGTCTCATCGCTCACACCGAATTGTTTGAACTTGCAGAGCACTTTTCCCGAATATGCCACATGCAAATAAGAAACATGGCAAGATCGCAAAGCCATCACTAAGTAGCCAAAAACCAATTATCAACTTCGTGCTTCTCATCCGAATATATATATATTGTTGTGTCGATTATATGGGTGCATCCCGTATTGTTCATAAGTTTAACATTATTACGGTGTAATTACTAAACATGTTCGAGAATAATAGTTTGTAATACTTTGGAGCCCGCACAGGGTGCGGGCCATATCACTAGTTTAACATGTATCTGCAAATATGTCANTAAAACGAAATAAAACGGAAAAAAATCAAAAAGTCACCTTTCTACATATATACGTTTAAAAATCACATAAATTAAAGAAAATTCTACAAAATCACGAAGGTAAGACACAGCTAAACACCTTCACATCAAATCAAACCAAGTCTAAGTCTCATCGCTCACACCGAATTGTTTGAACTTGCAGAGCACTTTTCCCGGATATGCCACATGCAAATAAGAAACATGGCAAGATCGCAAAGCCATCACTAAGTAGCCAAAAACCAATTATCAACTTCGTGCTTCTCATCCGAATATATATATATCGTTGTGTCGATTATATGGGTGCATCCCGTATTGTTCATAAGTTTAACATTATTACGGTGTAATTACTAAACATGTTCGAGAATAATAGTTTGTAATACTTTGGAGCCCGCACAGGGTGCGGGCCATATCACTAGTATATATATATATATATATAAAAAACGAAGAAGAATTGCATTCTGTATATGGAAAGGAATATTATTTTCAGTCAGATAGATTTCCAATTTTGTTGAACGTGACATGGAAATAAAATCCTTTGAAAATTGAGATAAAGGTTTTATAGTAATTGTTTTACATATATGCTATATATTTACCCAAACACGATCTAAGACTTACATAATAACATCATAAATCTAAAAAGATTTGTTGACTTGTATTTTCTTTTATTTTTATGCATTGAATTTAGAGTTGTGGTCTTACTTAAAAAAATCAAATATTGAAAAAGGACTGTAATTGAGGTTTGGCTATAATAACATTCTAAAATATTTGCATAGCTTTTAAATATTTCAAATCTTGTTTTATTTTATTTTTTTTTGTGGTAAATTTTTTTTTAATCATCTCAAATATTATCAATTACAAAGACAAAAACAATTTTACCGGCCTACAAAAATCAACAATCAACGGTCTACCTGCACCATGCTCGAGATGGAGCACTTTACCCTTGACACGCTGAACTACGACGAGTAGCTATGCTTGCACCGCGCTGGAAATCGCCTGAAATTTTCCCTCCTGTAATTTGCATCATCTGGAAATTGAACTCCCTACCTCCGGATGTATAATCATTAATGAACCCTTGGTCGACCACTAGACCGAGGGGGCTTCCACAATATTTCAAATCTTAACAGTTTGTTTTTTATTTTTTGTAGCCATCATTATTGCGTTGTTGAGTTAGCTCACCAATTACTCTCATATAATCTTCAGAAGATTACCAAACCAAGGAGCATATAATCCTCTTTCCCACTTAGACTCAGCTTCCTTGTCGTTCAAGTAACACGAAACTCGCCATGACTCTTCCTTGGCCTTTCGAGTCACCCTAATGTTGATATGTTGAGTCAAACACATCCAATACGAAAATGAATCTGGCTTCTAATTCGAGCTCCAAGGACTGATTAATCACTGGAGACTTCACGAAAACACGAATTGAGATGGATCGAGAGAGAAGTGAATCAAAGGTGAAGAACACAGGACTTTACGAGTTCAGATCCCTCGATGTGAAAGATCTATTAACGTATCCCCTAACGGCTACAGCATCCCTATGATTATGCCTTAGTAACTATTGTATATTGGCTTTCCTTATGTGATTAGCTCTTCTATGTATATATTACTCCTTCTATCATTCAATAAGATCATCAATCCTTTTATCATAATATGGTATCAGAGCCACAATAGGTTTAACCTATTCTCGCCGACGGCGTTTTTTTTCTTCTTCGTCTTATCTCTGTTCTTCTTCTTCCTTTTCTCTCTGTTTTTCGTGTTTCATTACCCTTGTTCTCTTCTTCATATCTCAATGGCTTCCGACTCAACTGCTGAACGAACATTCGTGTTCAACTCGCAAGATCCGCAAAACACGCTTCTCTCTGTCAACATGTCCATTGTAACGAAGCTCACCGACCAAAATTACCTTATGTGGGGACGTCAAGTACGGGCGTTACTTGAAGGTCATGAACTACATCAGTTCATTGACGGTTCTGGCGACATCCCCTCTCCAACAATCACTGCCAATGGTGTGTCGTCTCCAAATCCGGCCTATGCTCCATGGAGGCGTCAAGACAGACTCTTCTACAGCGCGTTGATTGGTGCGATCTCGCTACCGGTCCAATCGGTGGTATCCAGTGCCAATACGACCAAAGAAGTGTGGGATACGCTTACTCAAACTTTCGGTAACCCCACACGAGGCCACATCCGGCAACTCCGGCACCAGATCCGAACCTGTTCTAAAGGAACAAAGACGATTAGCGAGTATCTGCGTCTCATCAAAGAGAAGGCAGATGAGCTTGCCCTTCTCGGCAAGCCAATGGATCAGGAGGATCTAACTGACGATATCTTCGGAGGTCTCACTGACGAATACAAATCGGAGATGGATGCGGTGAATGGTCGAGATAATCCGATTGCCTTTTCAGAATTACACGAGCGCCTCCTGAATCGCGAAGCAATGATCTTGTGCAATGACTCCACTGTGCCTGCACCAATTATCGCTCATGCCACAGAAACACGACAACACCAGCAGCATCGTAGTCAACAAAACTATCAACATCGATCTGCTCCACAAAATTAGTCACATCATCGCTTCTCCAAGCCATATCTCGGTCGATGTCAAGCATGTGGCATTCAAGGACATAGCGCCAAGTACTGTCCTGACTTTCGTATTGTCAAAGGAGCTGCATCTTCCGCACCGTGAACGTCTCCTCAGCCTCATCCTCCGTCATGGCAGCCACCACAATACCAACAGCAATGGTAGCCCCGCGCAAACGCAGCCTTGATGTCTGATCCCGCAACTTGGCTGTTTGACACGGGCGCATCTCACCACATGACGTCTGATCTGGCTAATCTCTCCCTTCATAACCCTTACACGGAAGGTGATGACGTTCTTCTAGGTGATGGATCTGCTTTGCAGATCTCCCACACCGGTTCTTGTTCTTTACCCTCTTACACTAAACTTTTTTTCTTAACGATATTCTTTGTGTTCCATCTCTTGATAAAAATTTAATCTCTGTTTTTTAATTGTGTAAAACTAATAATGTTGCGGTTATCTTTACTCCGACATATTTCCAGGTGAGAGACCTGCAAACGGGGGCTCTTCGTCTAGAAGGCAAACCTAAGGATGGCACTTATGAGTGGCCGAAAACCAACACCTCCAAACCACCGTCTCTTGCTTTTGCTTCTGTCATTAAAACTACTCTTTCGGATTGGCATTCTCGTTTAGGTCATTCGGCTTTACCTATTCTTCAAAAAGTTGTTTCTCAATATGATTTACCTCTTGCTTCTAAAGTTTTGCTAGCACATCCGTGCCATGCTTGTTCTATTAATAAAATGCACAAGTTGCCCTTTACCAATTCAACTTTAAAATCGTCTCATCCTTTGGATATTATTTTTTCTGATGTTTGGACATCTCCGATCATTTCCGTCGATAGTTTTAAATATTATGTTATTTTTGTTGACCATTTTACTCGATATACTTGGTTATATCCTTTAAAACAAAAATCTCAAGTTTTCGATGTTTTTACAAAATTCAAAACTTTAGTTGAAAATCGATTTCAACAAAAACTTCGAACCTTATACAGTGATAATGAGGGTGAGTTTATTGGTCTTTTGACCTTTCTCTCTACTCATGGCATATCCCATATGACGAGTCTGCCACATACACCTGAGCATAATGGCATTGCTGAGCGCCGCCATCGACATATTGTCGAAACCGGTTTAGCTCTAATGTCGCATGCCTCTATGCCTAAGTCGTATTGGACTTTCGCGTTTGCCACGGCTGTTTATCTTATTAATAGAATGCCAACTTCCAATTTAGAATTTCAAACGCCCTTTCAACTCTTAACGGAAAATGCTCTCAATTTTCATAAACTTCGAATTTTTGGGTGTTTATGTTTTCCATGGATTCGACCTTATGCATCTCACAAGTTAGATGCCCGATCGACACCGTGTGTCTTTCTCGGATACTCCATAACTCAAAGTGCATATTTTTGTCTTGATCGAGCAATGTCTCGCATCTATACATTGAGACATGTTATTTTTCATGAATCGGTTTTTCCGTTTACAACTACGACTAAAGCAATTCATGAAATCGAAGATATTGGTTCTAACCCATCATCTTCTCCTTTTGTCTCTATTGTACGACCGTTTTCTCCGTTGCAGGTTGCAGCACCGGCGACCTCACCACCATTACTCGTTCCGCCTACTGCTCCTCCACCTGAGCAGCCGGCGACTTCATCAACGGTTGATGCTGCCTCAACACCACCATCATTGACACCCGCTGATCCTCCTTCGGTGATAGTTCCTGAGGTCCCTGCTCCACCACCGCCAGTACCGACGCGAGCGAGCAATCGCCAACGCAAACCTGTCCAAAAATTAAACCTTCATACTTCGGTTGCTGAGCCTCCAACAACTATTCCCAAAAATGTCGCCGAGGCTCTCAAATCACCGTATTGGCGTAAAGCCATGAGTGAAGAAATAAATTCTCAACTTACAAATCATACTTGGGATCTCACTAATGTGTCTAATGCTTCAAATGTTGTAGGTTGTCGGTGGATCTTTACGATCAAACGCAAACAAGACGGGTCAATTGAACGCTACCAAGCACATTTAGTCGCGAAAGGCTATACTCAACGACCGGGCATTGACTATCACGACACGTTCAGTCCGGTTGTCAAGCCGGCTACCATTCGCATTGTACTTAGCACCGCTACTTCCCGCAAATGGCCACTACGATAATTAGATGTTACGACTGCGTTCCTACAAGGTCATCTAGACGAGGAAGTTTTCATGGCTCAACCGCCTGGATTTGTTGATGCCGACAATCCCATAGCAGTTTGTAAGCTTCGTAAGGCCATTTACGCCCTCAAACAGGCTCCTCGGGCATGGTACAACGAGCTTCGTATTTTTCTACTACAATCTGGCTTCACCAAATCTCTCGCTGATGCTTCTCTATTCATCTACCACACCAACGACATCCTTCTCTACATGCTGGTCTATGTTGATGATATCATCATCACCGGCAACAGCCCATCTCACATAAACCGGTTTATCGACTCCCTATCTCAACGTTTTTGAATTAAAGATTTGGGTCCTCTCTCATATTTTATGGGCATAGAAGTTATTTGTACATCTGATGGACTGCATCTCACTCAAAATCGCTACATTGCAGATTTACTCGAACGGACCCGGATGACAAATGCAAAGCCTGTATCAACACCGATGTGCCCAAACACAACGATATCTCTATTCTCCGGGACAGCGATCGACAATGCCACTGATTATCGCGCCATAGTGGGGAGTTTGCAATACTTATCCCTCACGCGGCCCGACATCTCATTCTCCGTCAACAAGTTGTCACAATTTATGCATCGCCCGACGATGGAACACTGGACAGCGGCTAAACGAATACTCCGCTATCTATCCGCCACCATGACCCATGGGATCTACTTCCCGTCCACCAACACACCGACGCTTCATGCATTTACCGACGCGGACTGGGCAGGCAATCGAGACGATTACACTTCCACGGGTGCATACATCGTATACCTTGGACGACACCCAATAGCTTGGTCTTCGAAAAAGCAAACCGGCGTTGCTAGATCATCTACCGAGGCGGAATACCGCTCCGTTGCTTCCACTGCTGCTGAACTTTGTTGGATACGTTCTTTAATGTCTGAACTTCGTCTCGACATACCACAAACACCGGTGATCTACTGTGATAACATTGGCGCTACGTACCTAGCCGCAAATCCGGTTTTTCACTCGAGAATGAAGCACATTGCCCTTGACTACCACTTCGTTCGGAATCAAGTTCAAGACGGGCAGGTTCGGGTTTCTCATGTCTCTACACATGATCAATTAGCGGACGCGCTTACAAAACCACTATCCCGATCCCGCTACGAAACTTTACGTGTCAAGATTGGACTCTCCTCCAGTGGTCCTTCTTGAGGGGGTCTATTAACGTATCCCCTAACGGCTACAGCATCCCTATGATTATGCCTTAGTAACTATTGTATATTGGCTTTCCTTATGTGATTAGCTCTTCTCTGTATATATTACTCCTTCTATCATTCAATAAGATCATCAATCCTTTTATCATAATAAGATCATACGTCTCAGCCAAGACCAATCAGATATTCACTAGCTTTTAAGTTGTTGCTAAAGAGAGAATCGAATGTACATCAGTGTTCTATTTCGTAACAGAGTAACAGAGTCTCATGCCTTTAATTTTTCTTCTTAACCAGATAAATCAGTCTCGATGTTCAGATGAAGTCACGAAAGCCAACATGTTATCACCACAAAGCTTCCATCTCTTGAACCGTTCCAACACAGTAGAACATGTTAATCAACTCTAGAGGTGTGCTGTGTGCAAATCTAAACCCCTGAGATCCTAGTTCCGTGACTGGCACGAAACTGAATAGGTCTAACGAAGACGGGTCCAGGATTATCTTGACCGCGTCTGATTCGAGATCATGAAAGAAAGATGTAAATTATTAGTTGTTGGTCATCATTATTTGAACACGTGTAATAACTAATCAGGTTCGTTTTAAAATATTAGATAACACTAGAGGGATGTTGGAGAAACGGAGAAGTAACGCAAAACCCAATTAAGTTGTCAGGGATCTGTAGAGATATTCTGAAAGTATTGTGAAGATTAGAGACATAGATTCCTTGTGACATGTCAACTAATCTTCTGCAAAATCAACCTCTCTTCCACCTTTCAGTTTGCGCCATCTTATAGCATCTCCCTTTCCCAGTTTCTTTTGTGTATTGCTAACCGGTTTCTCGATTATAAATAACTATATTAGGATCCGCATATATACGGATTTATAGTTTAATATTGTGACATCCTAGGAATGAGTTTTAAGGCTTATTTTTTCCGATTAAAATCCTAAGGCGAGAATCTTAAACCGTGTGCCCAAAGTAACCCTAACCCTAGCTTTCCGAAGAAGAAAACCTTAGCTTGCAAATGATGCAATGTTTCAGGCTCTTAGTTTCTGCGTTCAAACCTTTTGGACCGTAGCCTAATTCATCTCAAGTTGGTCTACAGAAAAGTTGAGCCAAAGAATGAAAAAGTGTTGGACCGAAAGGAGCATTAGACGAAGCGCCAGACCTGTTTCGGGTTAAGGAAAGCCCATAAGAAGAAATGGGTATTGAGGCCATTTTAAAGTGGATCATAAGGTTTTGTGAGCACATTTTCGTGGCCCTAGAGGAAGGAGAAGAGAAGCCCAAAGTCGCAAGCCCAATAAGATCATTAAAGGCAATTTGGACCTTCCCTGTGCAGACCTAGGGTTCCCTCTCCACCTCTATATAAGTGAGAGCCACGACTTGGAGGATGTCAGAGAGTCTTGGTGCGGCGAAGCCCTGCCAGAATTCCGCTGGAGCCACCACCGTTGAGCCACCTTGAAGAAGAAGCCACTGCAACCTTCTAGAAGGCATATCTGCCCCGTTTTGGAAGAGAAGAGTATCGGACAGACAAAACAGATCGGAACAAGTTGAAACTTTGTAAGAATATTCTAGACTCTCATATCTAGCCATAGTCGAAAGCGGATCTTGATTTGGAGCTATAGAGCTAAATCATGATTTCAGGTATATCGGATTTAGAGATTTAGGTACCGATCGGCTATTTTAAAAATTCGGATCGGGTTTGGGTTTGGATCGGATCATGTATTTTTTTTAAGATCCAAATTTTTTTGGATATGTTCGGATCTGGATCCGAAAGTATCCAAAAGTATTCACAATATCCGAAAATACATGAAACACCCGTAAACCCGAAAATTAAAAACAAAATAAAAATGTCATTTCAATACAATTATTGTATTCTCGTAAAAGAGTAAAGGAGTTTAACAAAAGTATTCAGATATTTCGGTTCCTAGTTCAGATCTCGGTTCGGATCGGATAATACCTTAGATCCGAAAAACTAAATAATTAGATCCGGTTAAGAATTTATATATATAGTTTTAGTTTGGATATTTTCGGATCAGCACTGATTTGGGTTTTCGGATCCGATTTTTTTGTCCACCCCTATTTGTAGAGAATCTATTCATGACCTAAATCAACAAAAGAAACTCCTTCGCAAGTAGGAATCACTAATCCACTATCACTTGATTAAAAATATGAGTTAGGGTTGGTCGAATGATATCGATTCTATCGTCGCGGTAAACAAAATATGCTAATCAAACAATATATGTATTGCGTGAAGGAAAACAACTTGCAGTTTGTATTGGGTTTGATTCGATTCTTTTAATTTCAAGATAGGTGAATATTAAATTTTTTTTTTTAATTTAGTAAGTACGTTTCTTCATAGGGAATTTCAAAGCTTCCCATAATCCCCATACACGTCGAATTGTAGTGGAAAGTATTATATTTATGTCGGCATACAAATTGACAAGTGAAAAAAGTAGAGTATAACATGCATGCCGTTTTTCTCCATTCCTTACATTTTCATACGTGTCACTTTTTTTACCATAAGGTTTTCAAGTTTAATCAAACTCAAAGCAACATACATTCGCTTGCTTATCTTTTTCAATCAGTTTCTTTTGTCTTTTTTCCTTGTCTCGCCAATTTGTCGGCTGACGCGTTAGCTAAGAGAACTCTTCGAGAGTACTCTGTTTCTATCTCTTCTGTGTAAAACCTTTAAGTGTTCTTATGAAAATGTTGATCAAAAAAAAAAAAAAAACAAAATCAAACTCAAACTCAAAGCACCAGCGCAATTCTTCATATTGTCAATGCCTAACGATACTTATTTGTTTTAGAACCAGGATTTAAGCAAAAGAGCGGGATAATTTGTTCCAGAATAATTGTTTTAAATATTAATTTTAAAATTTTGGTTAATTTAAAACTGATTGTCACATAAATAGCTACATATATATTAACATTATACAATTAAAATTTATGTATATATATATATCGAATAAGAATTTGAATTATTTTCGTTGTGCGGGTTAGAATGTATATATATATGCTTTAGCAAAAAAAAAAGAATTTGAGTTACTTTCGTTGTGCAGGTTATTATATATAAATAGAATAGGGTGAATTACACTAAAATGCACTTTTGCCACTTTTTGTTACAAAAAATGCACTTTCAACTCTTAAGGCACTTTTTCACTGTTCATGGATATGAAAACCCAATTTTATCCTTTTTTTTCTTCATTTCTCTTTTTCTCTCACGCATATTTCTCTTTTTCTCTCACATCTCTCTCTTTTACATCTCACCTTAAACCAATAAATCATCTCTTTCTTTTACCTTACTTGATTTGTTTTCTATTTTTTTATAATGTGAAAGACATAAAATAATTTTCTTGAAACAATATATGATAATTCTATTTTTCCAACATTTTAAGATCTATTTTGCTATAGTTTTGATGTGAAACAAGAAATCTACTTGTAAATATCAAGAACTACATCTACTCATGACATCCACACGTGACCATCCACACATGGCCATCAGTAAAGTATTATCCACACATGACCGTCCACACTAGAAAATCAAAAATTAGAGTAAAATAAATATTACCCAACTTGATTTGTTTTCTATTTTTTTTTATAATGTGAAAGACATAAAACAATTTTCTGGAAACAATATATGATAATTCTATTTTTCTAACATTTTAAGATCCATTTTGCTATAGTTTTGATGTGAAACAAGAAATCTACTTGTAAATATCAAGAACAACATCTACACATGACCATCCACACATGACCATCCACACATGATCATCTACACATGACCATCAGTAAGGTATTATCCACACATGACCATCCACACTAGAAAATCAAAAATTAGAGTAGAATAATTATTACCCCACTTGATTTGTTTTTTATTTTTTTTTTATAATGTGAAAGACATAAAACAATTTTCTGGAAACAATATATGATAATTCTATTTTTCCAACATTTTAAGATCCATTTTGTTATAGTTTTGATGTGAAACAAGAAATCTACTTGTAAATATCAAGAACTATATCTACACATGATCATCCACACATGACCATCCACACATGACCATCCATACTATAAAATCAAAAATTAGAGTAAAATAAATATTACCCCACTTGATTTGTTTTCTATTTTTTCTATAATGTGAAAGACATAAAATAATTTTTTGGAAACAATATATGATAATTCTATTTTACCAACATTTTAAGATCCATTTTGCTATAGTTTTGATGTGAAACAAGAAATCTACTTGTAAATATCAAGAATTATATCTACACATGATCATCCACACATGACCATCCACACATGACCATCAGTAAAGTATTATCCACACATGATCATCCACACTAACAATACGAGATTCTTATCTGTCTACACACAATTATCCACGGTTTCATGTCCACGTCGATCTCGATTTCATATGTTTAGATTTCTTGTTTTTTTTCGAATCAAAACTATAGCAAAATAGATCTTAAAATGTAGAGAAAAAAAAATTAGCATTCATTGTTACCAAATAAATTGTTTTATGTCTTTCACAATATAAAAAAATAGAAAATAAATCAGATGGGGTAAAAGAGAGAGATGTGAGAGAGATGGGTAAAAAAAAAAGAAATATAAAATAAATAATTTGTTTAAAGCGAAGCGAGAGAGTAAAAGAGAGAGAGAGAGAGAGAGAGAGAGAAAGAAAAAAGCGTATGAGTGAAATGGTGAAAGTTACATAATGGTAAGAAGGTAAAATCCAGCAATAAAAGTGACTTAAGAGTTAAAAGTGCCTTATCCTGTAATAGAGAAGTCAGAAAGTGTCTTCTGAAGTAATTTTCTTAATAAAATATAGTTGTGAAAGTGACGTTAATATATATGTACTTAGAGCACCCACATTGGAGACCAAACTTGGGTGTCTTCCGCTTTTTTTTTTTTTTTTTAAATGATTTTTTTATGTCGCGACGAATCACGTCGCGACACGTCATCAACTTTTTTGGGAAGACATTGAAGACACCTCGCGACGAATCCGGAGGTGGCACGGTCTTCTCAAACCATCGGCGGTAAAGCTTTCCGTGTTTGGATTTTTGTTCAGAGATTCGTTCGGTCCGGTTCATTTCTTGGGTCATGACTTCCGTTGTGGTCGGGCTCGAGGTGGGCCGATCATCTCGGCAAATCCTCCGGCTCTGTAGCTGCGATTGTTTTCACTCCAGGCGGAGAAATCGATCCCCATTGCCCAGCTCGAGTTGCCGAGGACAGCTTCCCCGATGGGTAATAAGTCTGATTTCTCTCCCGATTCTGCTTTTGCTTGCAGCGGCGGCCGTGGTTCTTGTTCCCTTCGTTTCTCGGGACAGCTCATGGAGTTTAGTGTCTTCTCGGCAGTATGTGGCGGTGATTTTCTCTGGCGGGGATTGTAGATAAGTGGGACGTTAGATCAAACCGCCCGTTGTAAAGGTGAAGCCGGAGGACGGTGGATCTATGAAACGGAGGTTTTTTCAGGGTTCTGCTTCTGTTTCGGCCTGCCTCTCTATCCGCTGTGTGACATTGTAGCGGGACGATTTTTCAGGTTCCGGCGGAGTTAACCGTTCCGGCGGTGCCACTACCTGCAAGCCCGATCTAGTGCATGTTTGTTTTATTTTCAGGTTTTTAGATGGCTCGGGGCGGCGTCTTTGCGTCCGGGCCCTCGTATCTTCGGAGACTTTCCGGGAAGGAGAAAGGTGACCATCCGTCCCTTGCTGCCATCCCACCAGCGTGGAGACTCGAATCCACCCTCCCTCGTGTTGGGCTTCTTCCTTTGCGATGGGCCCCTCAAGACAGTATCTCACATTGGTAAGATATTTTCTTATGTAAGGGATTGGCTACTGGGTCGGCCTTTGTGACCCAGTTACCATATAAGTCAGACCCTGTTGGTGAGGTATTTTTTACCTTATCGGCACTACTTGATTTAATGAAATGGATAGTTGAAAAAAAAAAATATTGCGTTTAGTTGAGAGTATTTAATGAGGAACCAATTGCATTTTCTTACAACAGTTATTTTTTATTTAAACACATTTGGCACTGTAATTTATGTGTATAAGAATTTGACATTTAGTTCCTATTTCACATAAGATTATATTTAATTCAGAAAAGTCATATGAATCTAATTTTTATTTTTATAATTTGAAGATAATCCAGATATTTATCATCCTACTAATCTTTTCAGGGTGATTATAGATGTTGAATAACCCATTAAAAATCATACATATATAAAATAATAAAATCAACGAAAAGGGATTACTAAGATAACATGCAACTGAACGAATGTTTTATCATCATTAAGTTGACGTCACAGTCAAGTCTTTGGCTCAGAGTCCATCGTTTTGGCCTTTTGGGACCGTCTGCTTCTTTCTCTCTTTTTTTATTGTAAATCGTTTAGGCATATGCAACTAAAGGTCCCCAATAAACATGCACTGTCCAACTATAATGCGACAAAAAAAAAAATTATATATATATATAGATACAAACAAAATAATAACTACTTACAAACCAGTTTAGTAAAATTAACAACTGCAAAATTCTTACGTTTTAAAGTAGAAAATAAATAATATTAAAGGTTGATAATTCGACTAGAAAGATATTATAGGCTAATCCAAGAAGTTATAATCTATATAATATTATTTAAGAAAATATTTTTAAAAATGAACTTTGTTTTGTAAGTTATTACATGAAATGCCATTACAAATAACAAATAATAATTGAAATAGGAAAGGATATAATAGTCTTTTAAAATTATTGATTAGAATATGGAAAGTATATATTTTTCATTAAACATGTTATATATTATTTCATTTTTAATTATTTTTAATACAAAGAAAAAAATATATTCAGAATCTTGCTATATTTTTCACTATAATTTATTATATTTTATTTGAATATATATCAAAACAAAAGTTGAAAAATATTTTACTAATTTTATAAAAAATTAGACACACAAAAACTATTTTTATAAGAGTCCGTACACTAACCACAAAAACTAGAATCATTTAACGGTGCATATTAGAGTTATATTTTTAAGATTATAAGTTTTTGCGGGTTAGCCCGAATAATATTTTAGTTCACTGCAAAACAGGTTAAATAGACAAATTATTACAAATTGACAGCTTTATCTATAATCATTAGTTAGATATATTATAAAATTCAAATAAAATCAATTTTTTAAAATTTCAAAATAATTTCTTTAAAAAAAATTACTTCGCGCTATAATTAGCGCGGGTTAAATCCTAGTGTAATGGTAAAATATCAAAAGCTGATCCGAGCCTATGGGGATGTGAACTCCTCCTAATTATATAAAAAAGTGGAAACTAATTAATTATTTAATTTAAATGCAAAATCTTAAGTCTTGAGTCTCAATTATTTGTGCGTGTTGACCAAAAAAATGTTCCTGCTGAAACAAAAAAATTCTACACCACATCAGATACATATTTAATAATGTTGACAAAAAATGTTGACAAAACGAGGAAAAGTGTTCTTAGAAACTATGATAGTTTGTGTTTCAAAAAAAAAAAACTATGATAGTTTAGTGATGAGATCTCCGTTCTATTAGAAAACAGAAAGAAAAAAAAAGTGAGCTGAGTAAAATTAAAAGTATATAAATAGAGTAATTTTATTTAAAAAAACTAAAAATTATTTTTTGGTAAAAAAATAGCAATTAATTTAAAATATTTCACTGTTAATATAAATTTAATATCAAAATGATTACAAACCTTTATTTTATAGGCTCACTTGACCTTAGTACAATGGTATAAATTAATTTGAATGTTTAAAATAGAGGGAGTCTTAGATTCTATAAGTGTTTTCACGCTTTTGGAGACATTAAAATAAAACTTACCTTACATGATTCATGGTTAAAGGATGCCAAACTATCTATTTACCTACATGCTTGTCAAAGCTATCTGGTTGCCGAGACTGCATGATTGTATAGTCGTTCATGATAGACCACTCATCTCCTGATACCATTTTCTCTGGATAACATAACACGAATAGTGGGTTCAGAAAAAAATGATCTTGTCCGTTTTGCTACTTGACCACTCATTCCCTTAATATCAATTATACCATCATCTCCATATAACATGACACAAGTGGTAGAATTGAGAATATGTGATCTTATTAAATATATTCTAGCATGTCCTAGTTTTTGACAACTCAGTCTCTAATAGCAACCTTACAAAATAACATAGCACGAGAATGAGTTTTGAGATATGTGACATTTACTACTTTAAATACATATCGCTAAGAAATTGCTTTAATCATAAGTGTCAATATTTAGTCCCAACATACACATAAAAATGTTTTTATTTTAATGAAATGCTAAGTTTAGACCAAAAACTTATTTTGGTGTTAGTTTAGGATATTTTTCTTGTATATTCGCAAGGTTAAATGTGTATATATATGTGTGTTGATGTATATAGGCGTATAATAATTGAACAAATTATCACAAAATTCCAAAAAAAAGACAATTATTTTAAATTCTTTTTGGCTCATAAGTCAGATAGCCAATAACTCGTCACATACCTAAGATAGCGAAATTAGGTGAAACGACGGAGAACTTAAAGAGAATTAGACAATACATTATATGAATATGTAATAATTGCCTAACACATTGCCACCGTCTTTACAGTATTTCTTCTACTAGAGCTGAGTTGTATATATATATTTCCTAATATTCAAATTGAATTGAAATCCTGATTAATTTCATAAATTATAACCACAAAATAAAAACCGAGAATCCAAAAAAAAAATCATAATAAAAAGCTTAAATAATATATAACATCATGATTTGTGCTAGTGACTGTCATTTAATCATCATCCAAATTAAAATCCGTATATTATATGTTAAGAAAAAAAAATGGGCAATTGATCAAAATAGCACACTTTTAAATTTTTGTTCCAAATTTAGCATCACTAGTTGAAAATGATAATAATAGCACAAATTTAATATTAAAATGACATAAAATATTTCCTAATGGGAAAAAACTAAATCCTAAATTGAAAATAATGAACTCAAACATAATGTTTAATTTTAGAGAAATACCCTAAAATAGCACAAATTTTATTTTTTTGTTCCAAAACTAGCACCATAAATTTAAAATTCTGAAAATAGCACAAATAATTATGTAAAAATACTTGTTTACCCAAAATAAATTTAAAATTAAATTAAACATTATGTTTGGGTTCACTATTTCCAATTTAGGGTTTAGTTTTTTCCCATTATAAAATGATTTTATGTCATTTTAATTAAATTTGTGCTATTATTGTCAAAATTTGTGTTATTATTGTCATTTTCAACTAGTGATGCTAAATTTGGAACGAAATTTTAAAAGTGTGCTATTTTGGTCAATTGCCCCTAATTTTATTTTAAATCTATTTTGGGTAAACAAAAATTTTTACATAATTATTTGTGCTATTTTTGTAATTTTAAATTTAGGGTGCTAGTTTTGGAACAAAAAAAAATTGTTGTGCTATTTTATGGTATTTCTCAAAAAAAATCTACATATTCATTAGTTTATACATAGATTTTTCTATATATGAGTAATGGAGTGGTGAGTTTTATACATATCATATAAATAATATTTCATGATTATCCGATTAGAGCCAAGACATGAATTCGAACGAACATGGATCTTTACCAAAACAGCTCGGCAGCTTTGAAGATGCAATGTCTGATAACAACGCGTTTTATCTCAGAAGACTCCAAAATGTTGACTTGGAAAAACTAGAAGTTGCAATTTTGTGGTTTTGTTATATGTAATCCCAAAAAAAGAAAACAAAAATTAAAATTAACACAGCCTTATACATTTGAGAAAGAGAAAATATATACGGCCGTGACAACTACATTTGAGATATTTTTGAAAAAAAAAAAAATGTTCCTTTTCTGTAACGACGAAACACAATTTTCTATATAGAAAAAAAAAAGATGATCTGTTCATAGATTGGTTCAGATATTTTTTTTAAAATGATATATAGTTTTAAAAACTCGTATACTTTCCAATGCTTTAAAAATCAAATTGAAATTTGTTAATTCTTGAAATTTAAAATCTAATATTCAACATGTTATAAAGATAAAATAAATACGTTTCAACAATAAATTTGTGGTTATAATTTATGAAATTAAAATAAATTTGTTAATTCTTGAAATTATATTGTAAAGCACTAAATAAATAGGTTTCAAAAGTAATAAAATTTAATTACGGACCCACATCCCAAACCTCAACCACTCTATTTAAACCCACCAAACCTAGACACCAAAAAACAACATAATAATACCAAAAATATTACACACAAAAAAAAAAAATGGCATCTCCAAAACTCTTCCTCGTAACACTCTTCTTGTCTCTTCAAACACTCTTCATTGCTTCTCAAACGCTTCTTCCTTCATCAAACTCTTCATCGACCATCTGCGAAACGACACCGGATCCCAAATTCTGCAAATCAGTGTTCCCACAAACATCTCAAGGTGACGTTCGCGACTACGGCCGCTTCTCCCTCCGCAAATCGCTAACGCAGTCGCGAAAATTCACACGCACGATCGACAAATACCTCAAACGCAACAATGCCCTATTATCCCAATCCGCCGTTAGAGCTCTCCAAGACTGTCGTGACCTCGCAAGCCTCACAACAGACTATCTCATAACGTCGTTTGAGACCGTTAACGTCACCGCATCGTCCAAAACACTGTCGTTTTCCAAAGCTGACGATATTCAAACGCTTCTCTCCGCGGCGTTGACTAACGAGCAAACGTGTCTTGAAGGAGTCAACACCGCCGCTTCCTCTTCGTGGACCATACGAAACGGCGTCACATTGCCTCTAATTAGCGACACGAAGCTTTTTAGCGTCTCGCTCGCTTTATTCACTAAAGGGTGGGTCCCAAAGAAGAAGAAACAATACTCTTGGGCACACTCTCATACAAAGCCGTTCCGTCATTTTCGTAACGGAGCTCTGCCGTTAAAGATGACGGAACAGACACGCGTTGTTTACGAGTCTTTAAGCCGGAGGAAGCTGGCCGACGACGACAATGACGGAAACACGGTGCTTGTGAGTAACATGGTAACGGTGAACCAAAACGGAACGGGGAATTTCACGACTATTACGGAAGCCGTTGCGGCGGCGCCGAACAAGACCGATGGTACCGCCGGTTATTTCGTTATCTATGTGACGTCTGGTGTTTATGATGAAAACGTAGTGATTGCGAAAAACAAAAGGTATCTTATGATGATCGGTGACGGGATTAACCGTACGATTATCACCGGTAACCGGAGCGTCGTAGACGGTTGGACCACTTTCAACTCCGCCACTTTTGGTACGTGCATATATAAGAGATGATACTTTTGTTTCACATGATTTACTATTTTAACTTTAGTTTTTAACTATTAACTTTAGTTTAAAAAATATAAGTAGTATTTAAAAAAAAAAAAAATCAATAGTGTGAATTTGATCACATTTACGAAAAATATCACGTTGATAAAAAAAAATAGTTTATGTTATCCTAAAGAAATACCTTAAAATACCATTAAAAAAACAAGATTTAGTTCCAAGAGTACCACATTTTGGAACTTTAAAAAGGGTTAATTCGAATTCAAAAAGAGTTACTAAATCATTTAAGACTCATCCCTAAAATTTCAAATTTATCATATTTTCACAAATTTACAGTTTGATAGTAATTTTGAAAAGCTAATATTTTAAAACAATACAAATTATATAATACTGCACCAAAGAAAATACAATCACTTTTGTTATGTTACCGACACATATGATGAGCATATTGACTATGATGTGATCTTAAAATCAACCAACTTTTTTAATCGAACTTTTTTACGTGCGTAGTAGTTCAAAAAATGCACATTTTTTCACTATATGACAAACTTTATATCACTTCTAGGAGACTAGTGAATAAGTGACAAGACGCATTAACAATTATTTATAAGATTTTCCTTTTATTATTGGTCAACTATTATCGGTTTATTTATAGTATTCGTTAGAAACAAAAGAATAATCGTTGCGCGTTTATTTTATGTTCTCAGCCGTGACATCGCCGAACTTCGTTGCGGTGAACATGACTTTCCGAAATACGGCTGGGCCGGAGAAGCATCAGGCGGTGGCGTTGAGGAGCAGCGCCGATCTCTCTATCTTCTACAGTTGCAGTTTCGAAGCTTACCAAGACACTTTATACACACATTCTTTAAGACAGTTCTACAGAGAATGCGATGTTTATGGAACAGTCGATTTCATATTCGGAAACGCAGCTGTTGTGTTACAAAACTGTAACCTATATCCGAGACAAGCGTTGCAAAACCAGTTTAACGCAATTACGGCTCAAGGTCGTACCGATCCTAACCAAAACACAGGAACGTCGATCCATAATTGTACGATTAGACCTGCGGATGATTTGGTATCGAGCAACTATACGGTTAAAACGTATTTGGGACGGCCTTGGAAGGAGTATTCACGGACGGTTTTCATGCAATCGTACATGGATGGTTTTGTTGAACCGGTTGGTTGGAGAGAGTGGAATGGAGATTTCGCATTGAGTACGTTGTACTATGCAGAGTATAACAATACCGGATCCGGTTCAAATACCACGAATCGGGTGGTTTGGCCTGGTTATAACGTCATCAACTCTACCGATGCCAATAATTTTACTGTTTCGAATTTCTTATTTGGAGATGAGTGGATGGTTAAGAGTGGTGTGCCTTATATGGCCGGTTTACTTTCGTAATTTCATTTATTACTTGGTTAAGTTTGTGGGAAATTGATCTTAATTATTATTAAACCGTTGTAATTTTGAACATTCTAATTTTATTCGGCCCATTAAGGCCTCATTGGTCACAATTGTTGTCAGCCACAAAAATAAATAAATATTTCAATGTTCGTTCGATGCTGAGAGTGAGAACTGAGACGGAGAAGAGGAAGAAATTAAGAAACCATGGAGAAGATCGAGCACACGACGATTTCCACAAATGGCATAAACATGCATGTGGCTTCGATCGGTTCAGGTCCAGTGATCCTCTTCCTCCATGGATTCCCCGATCTCTGGTACTCATGGCGCCACCAGCTTCTCTCTTTCGCTGACTTAGGTTACCGCGCAATCGCTCCGGATCTCCGAGGATACGGCGATTCCGACTCGCCGCCTTCTCCCGATTCTTACACTCTCCTTCATATCGTCGGAGACCTCGTCGGATTACTGAATTCACTCGGCGTGGACCGGGTTTTCCTCGTCGGCCACGATTGGGGAGCCATCGTCGCGTGGTGGCTCTGTATGATCCGGCCTGATCGAGTCAACGCTCTGGTCAACACGAGCGTTGTCTTCAATCCAAGGAATCCTTCTGTGAAACCTGTTGATGCGTTTAGGGCTTTGTTCGGCGACGATTACTACGTCTGCAGGTTTCAGGTGAGACCTTGAAATTCAGGGTATTGAAATCAAGATTATAATTTAGGGTTTCTAACTCAATTCAATGAAAGGTAGTGAGGAATCTTGATGCTATGCGACAATGTGTATTGAAATCATTTACTTTATTTGGGTATAAGGTTGCTACAGTCTTGTGGTTTCCATTTGCTTAAATTGGTCTTTGTACTGATGATCCAAGAGTTTCTTTTCTTAGGAACCTGGAGAGATCGAAGAAGACTTTGCTCAAGTTGATACAAAGAAGTTAATAAACAGATTTTTCACTTCGCGTAATCCACGCCCTCCTTGCATTCCTAAGACACTTGGTTTCAGAGGTTTACCTGATCCACCTGCTTTGCCTGCTTGGCTCACCGAGCAAGACGTCAGTTTCTATGCAGATAAGTTTAGCCAAAAAGGCTTCACCGGTGGATTAAACTACTATCGCGCTATGAACCTGTAAGTCTTGTGAATTCTAGCCACCAATTCCACACATTAATCTCCTCGTGGTTGACCTTGGACCCTGAATCGATCTGGTGTTATCCTAATCTGTAGAAGCTGGGAACTAACGGCTCCATGGGCCGGTCTACAGATCAAGGTCCCTGTGAAATTCATTGTGGGTGATCTAGACATTACATACCATATACCCGGAACAAAGGAATACATACATGAAGGTGGTTTGAAGAAACACGTACCGTTTCTACAAGAAGTGGTGGTAATGAAAGGTGTAGGTCACTTCCTTCATCAAGAGAAGCCTGACGAAGTCACTGACCATATCTATGGCTTCTTTAAGAAATTCTGAAACCGCGAAATCTCATCCTGTTGTACTTCTTCTGTACAACGACTAGTTCTAAAGATTAAGCTTGTTCAAGGGCTCTTTCTTACTTGTTGTGAGCCTACTTGTAATGGATTTGAAGGCTAATGTGTGTATTTTACGTGTTTAATAATTCGGAAAAAAATAGGGAAAAATGCCAAAAAATACTTCAACTATTTAATTTTTGCCAGAAATCCACACAAACTTTTTGCGTTGCCAGAAACGCACACAAACTATTTTTTCGATCCATAAAAATATCCAAACTTTTTAAAGTTCCATTTTCCCCCCTACGATTTCACGTCCATTAACGGACATAACAGAATCGATAAACGGCGTTAATTTTCTGTGGGGAAAAATGCCAAAAAATACCTCAACTATTTAATTTTTGCCAGAAATCCACACAAACTTTTTGCGTTGCCAAAAACGCACACAAACTATTTTTTCGATCCATAAAAATACCCAAACTTTTTAAAGTTCTATTTTCCCCCCTACGATTTCACCCAAAACGGCTCATCTTCTCCAATTGTGCTCCAAACGTGCTAAAACCTGAAAAGACTCTAAAAGACTATGAAAAAACTAGAAAGACTCTATAAAAAAGACTTATATCATTGCTAAAAAAGGGTAAAAACCATGATATATCAACTCCCCCAGACTTAGCCTTTGCTTGCCCTCAAGCAAACAGAAAACCAAACCAGAGAAAGAGGTTTGAAAACACGGAGACTCACCTGTTCTTGAAACATTGCAATGATTTTTTTCTTAGTGCTCCACATATCACCTAACCAGTTCCAAATCTAACCACCATGTACTTCTCCGTAGACGCCCACAGCTCCCCAGAGTACACACATTATTTCACAGCATCATTCAAATAAAGCCATCATCGCCAGTTTCATCGATGTGATCAATGCCAAGAACTTTCTAGACTCTTTTCCGTAGGGGGGAAAATGGAACTTTAAAAAGTTTGGGTATTTTTATGGATCGAAAAAATAGTTTGTGTGCGTTTCTGGCAACGCAAAAAATTTGTGTGGATTTCTGGCAAAAATTAAATAGTTGAGGTATTTTTTTGGCATTTTTCCCGAAAAAAAATAAGGAACACATATTTTCTCAAGAAATTGGTTACATCTTTAGGGAAATGCTCATTTAATTCTTCAATCGGCACATTAAATCATCAACTATCGCATGCGCAAATACTCGTACTTGACTTCGTAAAATAATGATAAAAATAGTCAACCGTTAACTTTGAAATTGCGAAACGTTAAATTTATTTTTCCATCGTCGGAAAAATGTTCATTTAATCCCCCAACTATTTGCAATCAACACATTAAATCTCAAACTATCGCATGCGTCAGAATAATTCTTTAACTCGTGCTTGACTTCGCAAAATCGTGATAAAAATTAAACCTAGAAATTCTGGTAACTGATCTGAACCAATCCATTTTTCGGTTTTTTTGTTCTTAAAAATCTTACCGAAATTAACCAAAAAATTACAGTTCAGTTCGATTCGGTTATCAGTTAGTACGAGTATTTAAAATTTCCCGAAACTAACCAAATTTAATTTTTTTGTTATATGTGTTGAAATTTAATTAAAATTGGGTAATTTCAATTAATTCGGTTATTCGGTTTGAAATTTCAAATATATATATTTTTTACAAAATACATTTTCGTAAATTTTGATATAATCTGGTATACGTTGGTGTGTGAAAATTAAAAATAAAACGAAGAACTGATCAATTTGGCAGAGAACTGATCGGCTCGGCAGAAAACTGAACCAATAACTTATCCTAATTTTGAAAGACAATGATCAATTTGGCCCTTCAAACTGAGCAAAAACTAAAAACCAAAAATTTTAGTTTGGATCGGTTCGGTTTGCTTGATTCAGTTGAGTGATGGAGAAGATCAAAACTTTTTGAAGTTAATGGTTAACTATTTTTATCACGATTTTGCGAAGTCAAGTACGAGTTAAGTAATTATTCTGTGTGTGCGATAGTTTGAGATTTAACGTGCCGATTGCAAATAGTTAGAGAGTTAAATAAGCATTTTTCTGATGACATAAAATAGATTTATCATCTCACTATTTAAATGTTAAAATTGACTATTTTTATTATAATTTTACAAAGTTAATTACGAGTCAAGGAATTATTATGCGTATGCGATAGTTAAAAATTTAACGGGCGGATTGCAAATAGTTTGAGAATTAAAAGAGCATTTTCCGTTACATCGTTGTGAATAAAAAGTCTCGAGCGCGTGTTATCACGCACCTATTACGCATAAAACTCTCTTTAGACAAATATTCAGCCGAAAGTCAGAGAAACCACTCCGCTTTGAAAAGACGAAAACACCCTCATATTCTTCTGTCGCACCGCTTCTACAGCGATGTCATTTTAGTCAAACCACATTCACCACCAAATCAATTTGTCGTCTAAATCCAAAATCCTCCCTCTTCTTCTTCGCTGTACGCTTTACCTAAAACCATTTTGGGGAAGGAAAAAAAAACGAAAATAATGCAATCATCGAAAGTACGGCGGAAAGTAGGTCCTACAGCCACCGGAGCCGGTATTGACTCGGCGGAGAAGCTTGACGAACTCTTGATATCGTCCGCGATTTGTAACGGCGAGGATTTGGGACCGTTTGTTCGGAAAACCTTCGGTACGGGGAAACCGGAGACTCTTCTACACCATCTCAAGTTTTTCGCGCGATCTAAGGAATCAGAGATCGAGGAGGTGTGTAAGGCTCACTATCAGGACTTTATCCACGCCGTAGACGATCTCAAGTCGCTTCTCTCTGATGTTGAATCCCTCAAATCTGCGCTCTCCGATTCGAATTCTAAACTCCAATCCGTGGCGGCGCCGCTTCTCTCGTCTCTTGATTCGCTTGTTGAGGCGCAGACTGTGTCGAAGAACGTCGATCTGGCGGTTGGAGCCGTGACGCACTGTGTTCGTGTTATGGAGCTCGTCTCCCGAGCCAATCAGCATCTTCAGAGCGGTAATTTCTATATGGCTTTGAAGTGTGTGGACTCGATTGAGAGCGATTTCATGGAGAAAACTCCCTCGTCAACGCTGAAACGGATGCTGGAGAAAAGGATCCCGGAAATTCGATCTTATGTGGAGAGGAAAGTGATGAAAGAGTTCAATGATTGGTTGGTCGAGATCCGTGTGGTGAGTCGGAATTTGGGTCAGTTAGCAATTGGTGAAGCTTCCGCAGCTCGTCAGCGAGAGGAAGAGCTCAGGATCAAACAGAGACAAGCGGAGGAGCAGAGCAGACTCAGTCTACGCGATTGCGTCTACGCGCTAAACGAAGAAGAAGACGATGAATTCGGCTCTGGCCCTGAAAGCAGCGATGCTGGTAGTTCCGGTGGAGGATTGCTCGGCTTTGATTTGACTCCACTTTATAGAGCTTATCACATTCATCAGACACTGTCCCTTGAAGATGGTTTCAAGCAGTACTATTTTAAGAATAGGAAACTTCAGCTTAGAAATGACTCCCAGGTATCTTCTATGACTCCGTTTCTCGAGTCTCATCAGACGTTTTTCGCACAGATTGCTGGCTTTTTCATAGTAGAGGATAGAGTTTTGAGGACTGGAGGAGGTTTGATTTCGAAGCTGGAAGTTGAGTTTTTGTGGGATTTTGCTGTTACTAATATGTGTGCTGTGTTGGAGGATCAGTTCTCTAGGATGCAGACGGCTAATCATCTCTTGCTGATTAAGGATTATGTGAGCTTGTTAGGGGTGAGTCTACGTAGGTATGGATATACTGTTGATTCCCTTCTCGAAGTATTGAGCAAGCACAGGGACAAGTATCACGAGCTATTGTTATCTGATTGCCGTAAACAGATCACAGAAGCGTTATCTGCAGATAAGTTTGAGCAGATGTTGATGAAGAAAGAATACGAATATTCTATGAATGTGCTCTCTTTCCAGTTACAAACATCCGACATTGTACCGGCGTTCCCTTACATTGCTCCCTTTTCAACCACTGTGCCGGATTGTTGCCGGATTGTGCGGTCTTTTATTGAGGATTCCGTTAGTTTCATGTCTCACGGAGGTCAGCTTGATTTCTATGATGTCGTGAAGAAGTATCTAGATAGGCTCCTAGGCGAGGCGCTCGACGAGGCTCTGCTGAAGCTGATTAACACATCGGTTCATGGAGTTTCCCAGGCAATGCAGGTTGCAGCAAACATGGCTGTGTTTGAGCGTGCTTGTGATTTCTTCTTCCGTCACGCTGCACAGCTTTCAGGAGTTCCCTTGAGAATGGCGGAGAGAGGTAGGAGACATTTCCCATTGACTAAATCCCAAAACGCTGCAGAAGATACACTCTCGGGATTGCTGAAGAAGAAGATAGACGGATTCATGACATTGATCGAGAATGTTAATTGGACAAGCGACGATACTCCACAAGACGGGAACGAGTACATGAGCGAAGTATTGATCTACTTAGGAACTTTGGTTTCCACCGCGCAAGAGATATTACCCGCTAAAGTCCTGAAAAGGGTTTTGCGCGATGTCCTTGCTCACATTTCTGAGAAGATCGTTGGAACATTATGCGGAGATCTAGTGAAAAGATTGAGCATGGCTGCAATCAAAGGAGTTGATGTGGATATTCAGTTGCTGGACTCTTTTATAGAAAAACTAACTTCATTGCTCACGGATAAAGAAGCGAAAGAGATGAAAACAGCTTTCGTCGAGATAAGACAGATGATTAATTTGCTTCTGAGTAGTCACCCTGAGAATTTCGTAAACCCGGTGATCAGAGAAAGAAGCTACAATGCTTTGGATTACAGGAAAGTTGCAACAGTCTCTGAGAAATTCAGAGATCCATCTGATAGTATTTTCGGGACTTTTGGAACAAGAGGGTCGAGGCAAAACCCGAAGAACAAATCGTTAGACGCGTTAATAAAGAGATTGAAGGATGTGAGCTGATGATTTGAGCACAAACACAAAGCGTAAGTATGATTTTTCCTCTCCTTTGTTTATCTTTTGCCTTACTGTTAATTACATGATTTGCTTTATATTTCATTGTTGATGATTCGTTGGTCTCTCGAGTTAAAAAAGGCACACAAAAAAACACAAAACTGTTGATTTGTATCTTTTTTCCATTAATAGCAATCTTTCGCACATGAGTTCTTCTAAACCACTTATTTAAAGTTACATTTCAATATGGCTTTAGTTCGGTTATCGTTATGAGTACAAAAGAATCCAATTTAATCGAATGTAAAGTTTGTACAGTTTCTTCATTTCAATTGAGGTTGGATTGATTCATCTGAACACGTGACCTCTGTCGATCAAATCTTTGCCGTCCATCTATCGCATGGTCTCTTCATCGGACGCGCCGATTTACACAGTCCACAAGACACAAACACCGAACAACTGTTTTCGTCTTCAGTTCTTATAACAAAGCACAACTAGACATCGAATCATAGCAACACAGTGAAGAAGAAGAAGAACTCATGTCTTCGAGCCTCATCTTCTTTCTTTTCCTCACCGTCTCTTTCGCCGTATTCGACCAAAAGCCAACCGCTTACGACGCTGTCAAAAGCTACAATTTACCAGCCGGGATGCTCCCAAAAGGTGTCGCTTACTACGAGCCTAACCCCAAAACCGGCGATTTCAACGACACGTGTGAATTCTCCATCCAATCGTACTAGCTCAAGTACAAATCAACCATCTCCGGCGTTATATATATCCACCGGTAATGTCAGGAATCTGAAAGGTGTTAGCGTTAAGGTGCTTTTATTCTGGGTTAATATTGTTGAGGTGTTTCTTGGCGGTGGCGATCTTGATTTCTCCGTCGGTATCGCTTGGCTGGTTTTGTGGAAAGTCCTCAGTGTGGTTGTGGGGTTTGATTGTAATGGGCTTCTCTTTTCAACTTGAATCTATTGGGCCTTGTGTTGTACTGAATAAAAAGGCATTTTGTTATGACTTATGAATGAGTATTAGGAATAGTTAGTTAATAACTTATTAATGTGTATAAGATTTGGTTTCTTTAGATATATTTGTGGAAGTCTTTTAGTCCAGTGGTTGATTTAAAGGTTAATTAATGTTTTTACACCATGAACTCTGGGTTTTGATTCCCAGAAAATGTAATTTCTGCATGTTAAAGGAAAAAACTTAAAACAAAAAAAATATTCAACGTAATGCAAAGAAAATTGTTCGATGTGGTCTCAATCAATGTGGATTCTTGTGCAACGAATAGATGATCAGTTGAAAAATTGTCCAGTTTTCTTACTTTTTGGTTTACATACTGGGTGGAAATATTTTGATTTAGTCATGTGTAATATTTTGTCTTTTTATTAACAAATGTCTTAATGCAAATTATTACAAAATGACCAGAGACCTTTCCACAAGTAATTACCCATCACCAAACCTAACAACAGCCTGTTAGCGTGGCAACGTGAGTTGTCTTCTAAAAACGACATCGTTTTCTTTCGTACAGAAGATATTTTCAACGACCAATAGAAAAAGTCTCCGACGGAAAAACGAAATCCAAAATCGGAGAAAGTGAAAGTGAAAGCAAAAATCAAATCTTTTGATTCTTCCTTCGTTTACCCAAATGTCTCGCGTCCCGATTTTAATCGCTTCTCTTCTCTTCCTCTTCAATTTACCTTCTCCAGTCTCCGTCGCCGCCGAAGCAGATTCGCCGACGGCGTATTCTCTCCTCCAGAGCTACAACTTCCCCGTCGGAATCCTTCCAAAAGGAGTCGTCGCGTACGATTTAGACACATCAACCGGAAAATTCCATGCGTATTTCAATGATTCGTGTAGCTTCTCTCTCGTGGGTTCTTATCAATTGAACTACAAATCGACGATCAGTGGTTACATCTCCGAGAACAAGCTCAAGAAACTGAATGGAATTAAGGTGAAAGTTTTGTTCTTGTGGCTCAACATCGTCGAGGTCATCAGGAACGGAGACAAGATGGAATTTTCCGTTGGTATTACGTCGGCGGATTTCGCGATCCAGGAGTTTTTGGAGTCGCCTCAGTGTGGATGTGGATTTGAGTGCAAGGAATCGAATTTGGAGATGTTTGAGAGAAATTTCCCTTTTGTTTCTTAGTCTTGCAAATTGAAAAAAAAGGTACTTTTGAGTGACCTTTTGAAAAGATTGCGTTTTTATATATTGCTCCCGAATCTCTTGTCCAATAATATGATCTGAAATCCGAATGTTGCCTAAAATTTGATGTCTTTTGCTCATAATCATGTCCCTGTATAAAGTTTGCTCTCTTTTTGGTGTGTTCCTGTTGTTTTTCTTCTTTGGTTATTTGGTTTGAATAGGCTGAGAGATACAGTTTTTTTGGATTAGAATACATCAAGTTTACGTGACTGTTTCATTCGATCTCGGATCTTTCTGTCTGGTGGAAAGAGATTTTGCTTGTAGATATTTGAGATAGTTAGTGAAGATGCTTTTGGTAGGTAACTGGTTGTGGATGAATTGTCTGTTTGTGTATGACCTATGAAGTAGGACATGGTTCTTCAGAGACCTACCCTGGTTTCTTTACTACATCATACCATTGTGTCGCCGATCAATGCCACCGGTCTTTGTTTTCTTAAATACATCATACCATTGATTTGATGAGAGCGATGTTGGTTTGTGATTTATTTGTATTAGTGCTTTGCTTTTTATTCGATTTGAGGTTTGAGATACTTCTACATGGTAGGGAGTATATTGAAGGTCCTCTCTCCCAAGAAATGGGAAATTTAGACCGCGGCTTTCAAGTATCATAAGTTCAACACCCGGAAGTGTATGTGAGTCGCGAGCTAATTTTAGACTTGATTGTTTTTCTTTCGCATTTGCGTTAGTATTCGCGTAACCATATTTAATCCGTAACATGAATTTGAATGCACTAATTGGATTACATGTTGAATTGATGCTTACAAATCACAATCTTATGTATAAGGGTTATAAAGATTTTAGGTAGTCCTTGTTCTTCCTTTGGTGACTTTAGGGATGAAAGTTTTTGTTTGATTGATGGGAATATGGGATCCAATTGATTTGGGTTATAGCCTTATAGGTCGAATAACCGGTTTGAGTTTCCAGGTCCTTGGTGGCACGTAGTAACAACTGGCTTAGGAGCATTGAAACGGCGTTGTTTTGTATCAACGTCAACAACACTATATGCCTACTAAATCATGAACCTGCTTAAAACAATTAATTCCCTGGAGGATCGACAATGAATAGCTCTTGAGCCTACTTCATCTATATTTTTCCTTTATTTTTGGCAATTATTTTTCTTTCATCAGTAGCACTTTTCCTTTCTTTAAGATAATGTTTTGGGCAATAACAAAGCAGTTTTTGTGTGATTAAGTACTTCATTTAAAAAATATATTTTTGGGCAATAACAAAAAAAACTTTAAAAAACAAAAGACTAATATCAATAGTTCGATAACAACGTTTACAATCAGAGCTGGTTTTGGATACAAACTCATCAAGCATGTTTTTAGAGCCTTTGAGTTTATAATTTTTGGAGGGCCATTTTTTCACAAATTTATTGGTTTATATGGTTTATTAAACTGTAACGAATGATCAAAATCTCATGTTCAAAATTAGTGCCTGACCAAAAAAATTTCTTGCTTCCAACTTTTTAAATCTCAGGGTCGGTTTTGCTTGGTGTTTAAACCTAATCTTCGTAAAAGTTAATAAACGTGATTGCAGTTTTGTTCTCAAGGTCAACAAGACAACATATGGTTGTATCCTGATCTATTTGTCAACGCATTGAAAAGACATAGGAACAATGGCTGGAATGTCACTCTCTTCAAACTTGTGCCCAAAGGTCATCCTTCTAATAATTAATATAATTTTGATTTTTTTTAATAACAAAAACGGGGTAAATACCTATACCATCCTCATACATCACTAAAATTACCAACCAACCACACGAATACCCACTCAAACCAATGATCCGTGAATATCCACCCAACTCACATTTATGAGAAAATAATTACAAATTCACAATTAAAAAAATCACCATCGACTATCTTTCTCTTCAACGAGCTTTCTTCTTCAACCTTTTCCTCTTCTCCACCACTTCAATCATCTCCCATCTGCTCTCACTTTCCTCGTCTTCCAGGCCTCACAGCTTCTCTTCCCCGTCTCACTCGCTTTCCTCTCTTCTCTCGCCGGCGAAATCGAAATCGAATGCGGCGTTTCCATAGTTCCACGGTTACTTCCGATTCTCTTTTCCGCCTCTAATTCTCTTCTTCGGGATACCTCCGACGATGATGGACCCTCTCATGTGCGTTTTTGTGCTTTGGATCCTTCGAATTCTGAATTTATGAGAGAAAAGTTGATGTAATTAACAATATTTCTGTTAATGAAGTAGATGTCTAGCGATTGGAAAATAGCAAAGGCTTATTGTAAGAGTGGTGAGATATTTGAAGGTGAAGTCGAAGGCTTTAATGACGGAGGCTAGCTTATTCGTTTTCATTCTCTTGTGGGTTTTCTTCCTTATCCACAATTGAGCTTTTCACGTTCTTGTAAAGGTAACTAAAGCGTTTTTTCCAGAATATTTCTTTCGAAGAAGTGTCATTGACGGGTTTATGCTTGTTACATTGAAGAGCCTCAAAAAAGCATTCATGAGATGGTAAACTCGATTTTATCCTTATTCTCTGTATTTTCTGAGATTCTACAGATTAATTTTTGAGTGGGAATCTAAGAGAAAAATCGACGGAAAAATGCATGCTTGTGGGCACGATTCACACACCACTATGCTCCTTGGAGCTGCTAAATTGCTTAGCAAACGCAAACATAATCTCAATGTAAGTTTTTCTCTTCTTCGTTCTCTGGTTTGGTTGAAGTAAATGTGCTGTGAATTTGAAGGATTAGCTTAGCAAATGCAAACATCAGCTCAATGTAGGCTTTTTGTTCTCTTCTCTGGTTTGGTTGAAGTAATTGTGTTGTGAATTTGTGGAATTAGCTTAGAGAACGCAAACATAATAGGCTATATATGTATTGTTGTTTGCAACAAAAAGGATAAATCTTGTATTCTCTATATTGTAGTAGTAGTAGTGTTCATGTTCTAAAATCTGTGAAATTGTTTGTAGTGTTTAAATACAAAATGATGAATCTTGCATTGTATGTAGTGTTCATGTTCTAAAATCTTAGTAATTGAAAACGTTTCGGTGTGATTTGGAGTGTGTTCATTCTAGCTTACCTACATGAGAAATATCAACAATCTATGGCCCTGCTACGACAGCCACAAGCGTTTTCAGTATAAGAATAAGTGGAAAATTATCGGCTTCTTCTTCTCCAGAGACCCGTTCATGCGTTGATCCACTGTTGGCTGCATCGAAAATGTTCTTCCTATTATTATTTGCTGCATTAGCCGAGATGTATTTACAAGACCATCAGAATCAAACTAAGTTTGGATATTGAAGAAGAAAAGACAAAGCTTAGATTAAAGTATTGTCCTTACTTACCATCACAAATAAAGTAATTGTCTTTATGAAAACAAATTACAATTTTCTAGCTTTGAGAAATCAAAAGAATCAAAGTGTTGGGTTTGATATAAAAGCGGAGCGGATTTATGTACAACTTACTACAACTACGTACAACTATATAATTTAAAATTACAATTAAAATAAATAAAAATAATAATAAAAATGAGACATGTGCGCCGACAAAAAGGGACATGTGCGCAGTCAAAGTAACATGTGTGCCGTCAATTTTGTACATAATTGTACCCTAAATGTCCAGTTGTACGAATATCTTAATAGTTGTACTTTTACGATTTTAGCGTTTTTGTAGTTGAACATTGATATAAATTATTATGTTGTGGTTGTACACATGATTTTCGACTATTAATTTTCATTTACGAGGTTTTCATATTACAAGTTGCGTAAAATCATATATTTTGCCTCTTTTGCATCATAAGGTGGTTAACATTAACAAAGTCTTCTTTATATTATAAGGTGTGTTTGATGTGAAAACAAGAATATGTATTAGGAAAATAATAAATTCATGTTATCCATATTTTTAATATTTTCTTTATAGTTTAAGATCTATTTTAAGTTCTTAAGTGGATGATTTTTTTATAGTTTTTTTATATTTGTTGAATATCATTTTATTATTAATTTTTTTATTAAGTAGTTGCTAGTAGTTGAACCATAGGAATCCAGTTTTACCAAGTTTGTGGGAAATATAGATACATATACAAATACATACACATACCAATACGAAATACAAGTACAAATACGAACCCTAATTGTTCTTAATGAGAGAAAAAAATACAGAATTGGTCTTAATTGAACCTTAAGGAACACAATTGTACAAACCCGGAGTATACCAATACATAATTGTTCTTAGTTGTACCTTGCTTTACCAGGTAGTAAAAACCTGATACAGACACACAAATGAAGTTTCCATGCTACTTTCACTCTGCAACCACCTCTCCAAGTTTATGTCAATCATAGACTTGTTACTCGTCTTCCGGCGACATTCTACAGTGGATGGAAAATGCTTATCTTGATTTCTTTCCGATTTTTTGGTGTAATCCGGCGGTAAGGCGAACAATTATTGTATATCATCAAGAATACTCCACTTAGTTTCATCTATGTGTGCAATTCGTTCTCCAAATAATTTATCTACTCCAAAGCTGTTTAACTTCATCTATCCTCCAAAGATGAGGTCTTAAACGATATAGCGTAGATGAAATTTTTTGAAATCCATTTATACTCATCTCCGTTTTGTGAATAGTATCTTCCATAATCAAAATGTATGTTTGTGTGGATGCTCATTGTCTCCTTGAAATACAATAAAAATACTCAATTAGCAATTACACAAATTGTCATAATACAATATTTTTTGTACTAGTTGTCATATATCTCTCAGTTTTACCATTTGTACAAATTGTCCTAAATATGCAGATTTGGTGAACTCGGGTTCTAATCTACCTAAGAATCACTACGATTCAACAACTACAATCGACAAATTACCAATGCAAAGACCTACTCGTCCCATAAAAATTGGTTACCAACCCAATTTGCATACCGAAACAAGCAATTTTCAAATCCAATCCTTAAATTGTGAAATCCCCAAATAACAATTCCTAAGAAGAACTCACACAGTATTGAAGCTTCAACAATGGGGGAGGAGAGAGAAGCTAAGAACCAGAAATTGATGGCAGAGGAGGAGGAGGAGGCGGAGGCGAGGGTCGGCGAGATGCCTGATTAAGCTGGGGTCGACGGCGGAAACTGGATCGGGAAACAAGAGAAGATGAAATATGTAATTATTTTATTTTCTTTTTCTTTTTTGTTTTTCTTTTCTTTTTTGTTTTTAGTTTAATGTAATTATTTAAAATGAAAATATCAAATTGTTGACTAAGTTCATTAAGGGCACAATTGTCAAACCACATTAAGAATGACACTTAGGGGGTTTATTGGGATATTGATTTATGAAGATTTTTATAGTCTAAGATTTTACTGTTATTGGTTTGTGGATTTTTACATTCTTAATAGATTCCAATGTTATTCGTTTATGGATTGTAACATTCCATTGTTATTGGTTTGATGATTTTTATAATCTAATCAAAATTCATTGTTATTCAAAAAGTTTGCATTTTAATGATTCTATGATTCTGTTAAAATCTATTGTTATTGGGATATGGATTCTTTACAATTTAACTCATAAAACATGATTTTCAAAATACTACCTATATCCCTTGGATTCTCAAAGTTTGTTATAATAGAATTCTTTTATGGATTGTTTAAATACACAAATTATTTGTAATTTTAAAAAAAAATTAAAATTCAACAAAACTCTATGCAAATTTGACAAATCTGATGACTTTTGAAATCAACAAAACTCTCTATAAATTCAACTCCCAATAATCCTCCATTCGATTAATTTTCAAACCATATGATCCATCTCATACTCTCGCCCAAAGACATATGATACGATCCATGGTTGTGGGCTTACGTTGGGCCTTATCTTTAGATTCTCAGTTGAGCCCATTAGTTTCCTTTGTCTCTTGTATTTAGTCTTACTTTCCTCTCTGTAAAGGAATTATCACGTTGTTGTTCAAAGATATTGGAGAGTGGCTTCTAGAACAGCTTCATCTTCTTCCATTTTCTGATTTTCTATCTCTCACCTCTGATACCATTTCCGATCAAAGATAAAGCCAATGAGGGGCAAATAATCAATTTCCGATTATTGTGTCCTTTTTAAATGGTGATGTCGAGCTCTTGAGAGTTAATATCGATGGTGTTAGTAAATCCAAAGCAAATATAGATTCAAGCTCATAAACGCCTAATTAAGATTGAAAAGTAAGATAAATTCTTTAAAAGTTTTATTGTGCAAGAAAAATAAAGGAAAATGAAGCGTAAATGAAGAACACCAAAAAATTTAGTTTTATTGGAATTTATTAAGATTGAAATTTAGCTCATTAAAAAGTTTATTGTGCAAGAACTTTTTTTTTTTTTGTGAGGTAACAATGTCCTTTAACCACGGTCAGCTAATTGTTTAGAAAGAAAACACTATATTATATGTTTTCTCCCATGCATATTTGACTAATGGAAGGGTTACGTGGGAGGCATCGCATTATTTATGTCAATATCAAACGAAAAATGCAAGCAACGAAATGAGGAATGAAAGTCGTCTCTAGCAAAATAGCAATGGCTAATCATACATTAATATATCAGAGAAAATAGTCAACTAATGACTTTTACTTGTGAAAAAAAAAAAATGTGTATGGAACTTATTGTTCCCTGGATCCTATGTATATTTCAAAAATGCATAGCAATTTTAACACACACACGCACACACAAAATGCACAGGAGTTTACGGTTAGCAACAGTTTTATAGACTTTTAGCAACAAACAAAAAATGGGTTTGAATTGTATGTAGATTTTTCACGTTTTTAAAACTTGATTCCACTATTTTTTTATTATTCATCAAATTTTTAACGTTTTTATGTTTTTAAAAAATAATTCCGCTATATACAATTATTGTGTTAAAATTATAATTAGAAAAATAAAACGTGATTATTCTACTAAAACTAGCTTTTCAGCGTTTTATAATTATTCAGTACAAATTTTATTCAATTCAGTTTGTTCCGCTAACAATTTTTCAATTATTCCGTTATTCTATTATTCATCTGACATACCAGTCATATCCATAGTTTTTATAATTTTTATACTCTGAAAAATACATTATGTAAATTAATTATTTGGTAGCGAAAAATTCGTAATGGTCTCGTGAATATATAGCTTTATCATTCTAACCAAAAAAAAAAAAGAATATACCTTTTATCAAGAGTTTAAAAGGTGGTACGTATATGGAATATAGGAACTTTTGAGTATTACTATTCTAATTTTTTTTTTCTTTCTTTAAACTATTAGAATTAGAATTTCAACATCCAAATCTCTCGTTGATCATATGCATCTTATGAAATGTTTGGATACGAATTNTGTTATAAAAAGAAATATAATTTATCATAAAGATAAATATTAATAAAGACAAAAATATTATATCCGGTAGAAGGTCGGGATACTGATAATATAAAGAAGCGAGAGAGAGAGAGATTTTGATTTTATTGAAGTTGTAACTTATGTTTTACAATCGAACGAAAACGTTCGTATATATAGAGTTAAAAAGATAAGTTACTGTGTATGCATAGTGACGGTGGGCTCCACAAAAATTCATTCACGTTTATTTGTACGTATGCTTTTTCTGACATTTATAACACTCCCCCTTGGAGACCAGTGTCACGGTTTTCTCTTGCGTTATGTATTTGTTGCCTCGTTAAAAACCTTTCCAGGAAAACCAAGTGGGAAAAACCATAGGAAGGTAAAAAGAGTACAACCACGCAAGCTCCCCCTCGAATGACAAGGATGTCAACTTATAAGTCTCGTAGATGACACATTCCAATGTTATAGACATGTTTTCTGAACACAGTGGTGGGTAATGATTTTGTGAAGAGATCCGCTGCATTTTCACATGATTGGACATATCTCACTTCGATTTCTTTATTCTTCTCGAGCTCTTGAGTGTATGAGAAGAACTTTGGATGGATATGTTTGGTTCTATCACTCTTGATATATCCTTCTTTTGTCTGGGCAACACATGCAGCGTTGTCTTCATATAAGATAGTTGGTTCCGTATTTACGCGAATTCCACTGCTTGATTGGATGTGGTGACTTATTGATCTCAACCACACACATTCTCTACTTGCTTCATGGAGTGCGATGATTTCAGCATGATTTGAAGAAGTGGCCACAAGCGTCTGTTTTTGAGAACGCCAAGATATAGCAGTGCCTCCGATCGTGAACACATACCCTGTTTGTGATTGAGCTTTATGTGGATCCGATAAATATCCTGCATCTGCAAAACCAACCATTTGACTTTTTGAATTTTTAGGATATAGTAAACCTAAATCAACAGTCCCTTGAAGATAACGAAAAATATGTTTAATCCCATTCCAATGTCTTCGTGTAGGGGACGAACTGAATCTTGCCAAAAGATTAACAGCAAATGATATGTCAGGTCGTGTACAATTGGCAAGGTACATAAGGGCTCCAATTGCACTTAGATATGGTACTTCAGGACCAAGTATCTCTTCATTTTCCTCATGCGGTCGGAATGGGTCATTATCAACCTTAAGTGTTCTAACGACCATAGGAGTGCTTAGAGGAGTTGCCTTATCCATGTTAAAGCGTTTTAACACTCTTTTGGTATATGTGGATTGATGCACAAATATACCCTTTTGAGAATGCTCAATTTGTAGGCCAAGACAGTACTTTGTCTGTCCGAGATCTTTCATCTCAAATTCTCCTTTTAAATAATCAGATGCTTTCTGTATTTCCTCTTGAGTTCCGATAATATTTAGATCATCAACATATACCGCGATAATTACAAATCCGGATGCTGTTTTCTTGATGAAAACACATGGGCATATAGGATTATTCACATATCCTTCTTTTGTTAAATGCTCACTGAGACGATTGTACCACATACGTCCAGATTGCTTTAGCCCATATAATGATCTCTGCAACTTTATTGCACATACTTCTTTGGGTTTAGATTTCAATGCTTCTGGCATTTTAAACCCATCGGGAATTCTCATATAGATATCAGTATCTAATGATCCATATAGATATGCTGTAACGACATCCATGAGACGCATCTCTAGATTCTCGTCAGCCGCTAGACTCATTAAGAATCTAAACGTGATTGCATCCATAACGGGAGAATATGTTTCTTCATAATCAATCCCGGGCCTTTGAGAAAAACCTTGAGCCACGAGGCGAGCTTTGTATCTCATAATTTCATTTTTCTCATTTCGTTTTCGAACGAAAACCCATTTGTATCCAACCGGCTTCACATCTTTAGGTGTGAGCATAATAGGCCCGAATACATCTCGTTTATTAAGCGAATCAAGTTCGACTTGTATAGCATCCTTCCATTTCAACCAGTCTTGCCTATTTTGGCATTCATATACAGACCTTGGTTCTGGATCTTCGTTTTCATCGTCTATTTCTTTAGACACTAAGTATGAGAAAACGTCATCAACATCATCCATTTCATTTCGATTCCATATCTTTCCATTATGGATGTAGTTGATGGAAATTTCATGATTTCCTTCAGGTTCATGATGCTCTATATTATCAGTAGTCTCATGATTTGCTTCTTCCAAAATATTTTCTGCTATTTTGTGAATATCATGCTTTTCAGCTTCCTTTCAGTTTTCTAGGATTTTTATCCTTAGAACCAACAGGTCTACCACGCTTTAAGCGTGTTCTTGACTCATGAGTATCATCTGCTCTTTCACTTTCTCGTGGTATTTCAATACGAGCAGGGGCATTTGCAGCTGGTATATGTGATTTAGTTACCGTTTTAGTATCTGCAAATGCATCAGGTAGCTGATTTGCTATACTCTGTAAATGCATGATTCGTCGAACTTCTAGTTCTGACTGTTTAGTAGGAGGATCAAGGTGCAACAAGGTTGGCACACTCCATTTGATATCATTCTCTACTTGTTTATTTTCTCCCCCTAGAACCGGGAATACTTTCTCATTAAAATGACAGTCGGCAAAACGCGCCGTAAAGACGTCACCAGTCTGTGGTTCTAGGTATCGTATAATTGATGGAGAATCATAACCAACATATATTCCCAACCTTCTTTGTGGTCCCATCTTTGTACGTTGTGGTAGTGCTATAGGCACGTAAACCGCACAACCAAAAATTCTCAGATGGGAAATATTTGGTTCTCGACCAAATGCTAACTGTAGTGGGGAATACTTATGGTACGCACTTGGTCTTATCCGAATGAGTGCTTCTGCATGCAAAATGGCATGTCCCCATACAGAGGTTGGAAGTTTTGATCTCATGATCAATGGTCTTGCAATGAGTTGCAGACGTTTAATTAATGATTCAGCCAAACCATTTTGTGTGTGAACATGTGCTATAGAATGTTCAACTTCAATCCCCGTTACCATACAATAATCATTGAATGCTTGGGATGTGAATTCACCAGCGTTGTCTAGTCTAACTCTTTTAATGGGATAATCTGAAAAATTGTGCTCGCAGTTTGATTATCTGAGTTAGAAATCTCGCAAATGCAATATTTCGAGATGATAATAGACAAACATGTGACCATCTGCTGGATGCGTCAATTAACACCATAAAATAGTGGAATGGTCCACATGGTGGATGTATTGGTCCACAAATATCCCCTTGAATTCGTTCAAGGAATTTTGGTGATTCATTATTGATTTTGGTTGGCGATGGCCTTATGATCAATTTTCCTAGAGAACATGCATCACATGTCATTTTACTTCTCTGATAAATCTCCTGGATTTTTATCGAATGACCATGTGAGCTATCTACGATCTTTCGCATTATCGATGTGCCTGGGTGACCGAGGCGATCATGCCATAATATTAAATCATCTGGATTTCTTTTGATCACAAGATGTGATTCTATTGCATCTATATAAGTATGATGCAAACCAGAAGGGAGTTCTGGGAACTTTTCCAATATAACCCTTTTTCCCAATTTATCAGAAGTTATGTATATATACTTCTTTCCATCCTCAGTTGCAGACTGAGTTTCATATCCTTGAAGGTATATGTCTTTGAAACTCAACAAATTCCTTTTGGAATTTGGAGAATACAAGGCGTTATTTATGGAAAATTTTGTTCCATTAGGCAACATAAAGTTGGCTTTGCCTGTTCCCTCAATCAAGTCTGTAGGACCCGATATTGTGTCAACAATCATTTTTGTTGCTTTTAACACAGAGAAAAATCTCTTGTGTCTCAGAATAGTGTGCGTTGTTCCACTATCTGGTATACAAATTTCTCGAATATTTTCCTTGGATATTGTTCCATTCGTATTGTGATCCATTTCTGTAATCAACATAAACATCAATAAAGAAAACGAGAAAAATCATTCATAGAGAAACACACAATAATTATTCATTAGATTGTTTTTAAAAAACATTTATTTATTTTAAAACTAAAATGTAATAATTATACATGGCATTATTCGAGACTATTCAGTAGTCTCACTACAAGCATTTCAGTTATCCGCAAGAGCGGTCTCGTCGAAATCATTTGCAAAGTCGGGGGAGTCGAGGTACGATGTACCCTCAAAGTGTTCCATGAGGTTCACTTCCTTCCCTTTTCCTTTAGTGGACTCTTGGTATAACTTACAAAGATGTGGAGGGGTTCGACATACATGGGCCCAATGCCCTTTTGACCCACATCTGTAACAGTTATTCTCACGCTTATTGGTGGAATTCTCTTGGATTTCTTTCCCTTTATTAGTATATTCAGGTCGAACCCATTTGTACGATCCCCTCCCTTTTGGGTTGTAAGCTCTTCCACGTCCACGATTAAATCGACGACCACGACCCCGATAGGTTTGACTTTTTCTCTCGGGATTCCTCACATTTGTGGCATTTACTTCAGGGAGTGCTCTAGTTCCCGTAGGTCGAGAGTTGTGGTTTTTTATGAGAAGTTCACAATTCTTTTCCGCTAATATGAGAGTCACAATTAGCTCAGAGAACCTTTTGTATCCGCGACTTCTATAAAGTTCTTGCAGGATACGGTGTTCTTTATGAAAAGTGAGGTAAGTCTTTTCGAGCATCTCTGCTTCGGAGACAGGCTTACCACAAAATTTCAATTGTGAGACTATTCTCAAAATAGCGGAATTATATTCATCCACTTTCTCAAAATCCTGAAATCTCAGGTTTTTCCACTCCTCTAGGGCATGAGGGAGAGTTATTTCCCTCTGGTTGTCAAACCTTTCCTTTAGAGCTTGCCACAGCTCTGCTGGGTCTTTTATGCCCGCATAATCATGCGTCACATTCTCATCTAGATGTTTTCTTAAGAAAATTATCGACTTTGCCTTATCTTCGGCAGGAGAGTTATTTCCTTCTTTTATTGTGTCGGATAATTTTTTCGACTCTAGATGGAGTTCCACATCGGTGGTCCATGCTATGTAGTTTGCTCCAGTAATTTTGAGAGCTGGGATCTTAAGATTTTCAACGCTTGCCATTTTTTATTTCCAAAAATAAAATCATAAAAATATTATTAGTAATTTTATTAGAAACCGTTTACATGAATAACTAGAGCAATTACAAGAAAAAATAATGCATAGAAAACTAGCATAACAGTTGATGCAAACTCTTCGGGACTAAATTCTCCAACGAAGAGACCATAAATAGAAGCAAAAATTACAATTGAACATAAAAACAACAAGAAGCGAATCATTTTTCTTATGGAATGAAAAACCGAAAAATATTTGAGAGGATGTAGAATGTTTGAGTGAAGAAAAATGAGTGAAAGATGATTATATTTATAGATTGAAAATACTGTTCATAGCCGTTTGAAAAAGTAAAAAATTTTGAAAATTTTTCTTTGTGACCGTTGGGATTAAAGAAAATCAATCTGGAAATTTAAATAATCAATCAGTTAAATTTACCAAATTTCAGATACAAGGTTTATATACAGGTGGCCGAGCCTCCTTATATAATAACCATAACAAACAAATAATTAAGGGCAAAATTGTGGTGACAGAATCATCCACATTTAAACAGTAAATAAATTTTGTGGCGTCTGAGACGTCCACTATAATATTAACAATAAATAATAATGGTGGCGTCTGAGACGTCCACTATAATATTAACAGTAAATAATAATGGTGCATTTAGCAACCATGATATAATAATAACGAGGCGACAAACCGCTCTCTATAATATTTAGTAAATAGTGGTGCATTAAACAACCACTGTAAAATAATAAATTATTATAGAGGCGACATACCGCCTGCTATGGTAGGGTATATATTATGAATATATATTTAGCTATAATGAAGAGTGATCGTGCTGATAATGTGTTATAAAAAGAAATATAATTTATCATAAAGATAAATATTAATAAAGACAAAAATATTATACCCGGTAGAAGATCGGGATACTGATAATATAAAGAAGCGAGAGAGAGATTTTGATTTTATTGAAGTTGTGAAGTTGTAACTTATGTTTTACAATCGAACGAAAACGTTCGTATATATAGAGTTAAAAAGATAAGTTACTGTGTATGCATAGTGACGGTGGGCTCCACAAAAATTCACTCACGTTTATTTGTACGTATGCTTTTTCTGACTTTTATAACACTCCCCCTTGGAGACCAGTGTCACGGTTTTCTCTTGCGTTATGTATTTGTTGCCTCGTTAAAAACCTTTCCAGGAAAACCCAGTGGGAAAAACCATAGGAAGGTAAAAAGAGTACAACCACGCAAGCTCCCCCTCGAATGACAAGGATGTCATCTTATAAGTCTCGTAGATGACACATTCCAATGTTATAGACATGTTTTCTGAACACAGTGGTGGGTAATGATTTTGTGAAGAGATCCGCTGCATTTTCACATGATTGGACATATCTCACTTCGATTTCTTTATTCTTCTCGAGCTCTTGAGTGTATGAGAAGAACTTTGGAGGGATATGTTTGGTTCTATCACTCTTGATATATCCTTCTTTTGTCTGGGCAACACATGCAGCGTTGTCTTCATATAAGATAGTTGGTTCCGTATTTACGCGAATTCCACTGCTTGATTGGATGTGGTGACTTATTGATCTCAACCACACACATTCTCTACTTGCTTCATGGAGTGCGATGATTTCAGCATGATTTGAAGAAGTGGCCACAAGCGTCTGCTTTTGAGAACGCCAAGATATAGCGGTGCCTCCGATCGTGAACACATACCCTGTTTGTGATCGAGCTTTATGTGGATCCGATAAATATCCTGCATCTGCAAAACCAACCATTTGACTTTTTGAATTTTTAGGATAGAGTAAACCTAAATCAACAGTCCCTTGAAGATAACGAAAAATATGTTTAATCCCATTCCAATGTCTTCGTGTAGGGGACGAACTGAATCTTGCCAAAAGATTAACAGCAAATGATATGTCAGGTCGTGTACAATTGGCAAGGTACATAAGGGCTCCAATTGCACTTAGATATGGTACTTCAGGACCAAGTATCTCTTCATTTTCCTCATGTGGTCGGAATGGATCATTATCAACCTTAAGTGTTCTAACGACCATAGGAGTGCTTAGAGGAGTTGCCTTATCCATGTTAAAGCGTTTTAACACTCTTTTGGTATATGTGGATTGATGCACAAATATACCCTTTTGAGAATGCTCAATTTGTAGGCCAAGACAGTACTTTGTCTGTCCGAGATCTTTCATCTCAAATTCTCCTTTTAAATAATCAGATGCTTTCTGTATTTCCTCTTGAGTTCCGATAATATTTAGATCATCAACATATACCGCGATAATTACAAATCCGGATGTTGTTTTCTTGATGAAAACACATGGGCATATAGGATTATTCACATATCCTTCTTTTGTTAAATGCTCACTGAGACGATTGTACCACATACGTCCAGATTGCTTTAGCCCATATAATGATCTCTGCAACTTTATTGCACATACTTCTTTGGGTTTAGATTTCAATGCTTCTGGCATTTTAAACCCATCGGGAATTCTCATATAGATATCAGTATCTAATGATCCATATAGATATGCTGTAACGACATCCATGAGACGCATCTCTAGATTCTCGTCAGCTGCTAGACTCATTAAGAATCTAAACGTGATTGCATCCATAACGGGAGAATATGTTTCTTCATAATCAATCCCGGGCCTTTGAGAAAAACCTTGAGCCACGAGGCGAGCTTTGTATCTCACAATCTCGTTTTTCTCATTTCGTTTTCGAACAAAAACCCATTTGTATCCAACCGGCTTCACATCTTTAGGTGTGAGCATAATAGGCCCGAATACATCTCGTTTATTAAGCGAATCAAGTTCGACTTGTATAGCATCCTTCCATTTCAACCAGTCTTGCCTATTTTGGCATTCATATACAGACCTTGGTTCTGGATCTTCGTTTTCATCGTCTATTTCTTTAGACACTAAGTATGAGAAAACGTCATCAACATCATCCATTTCATTTCGATTCCATATCTTTCCATTATGGATGTAGTTGATGGAAATTTCATGATTTCCTTCAGGTTCATGATGCTCTATATTATCATTAGTCTCATGATTTGCTTCTTCCAAAATATTTTCTGCTATTTTGGGAATATCATGCTTTTCAGCTTCCTTTCGTTTTCTAGGATTTTTATCCTTAGAACCAACAGGTCTACCACGCTTTAAGCGTGTTCTTGACTCATGAGTATCATCTGCTCTTTCACTTTCTCGTGGTATTTCAATACGAGCAGGGGCATTTGCAGCTGGTATATGTGATTTAGTTACTGTTTTAGTATCTGCAAATGCATCAGGTAGCTGATTTGCTATACTCTGTAAATGCATGATTCGTCGAACTTCTAGTTCTGACTGTTTAGTAGGAGGATCAAGGTGCAACAAGGTTGGCACACTCCATTTGATATCCTTCTCTACTTGTTTATTTTCTCCCCCTAGAACCGGGAATACTTTCTCATTAAAATGACAATCGGCAAAACGCGCCGTAAAGACGTCACCAGTCTGTGGTTCTAGGTATCGTATAATTGATGGAGAATCATAACCAACATATATTCCCAACCTTCTTTGTGGTCCCATCTTTGTACGTTGTGGTGGTGCTATAGGCACGTAAACCGCACAACCAAAAATTCTCAGATGGGAAATATTTGGTTCTCGACCAAATGCTAACTGTAGTGGGGAATACTTATGGTACGCACTTGGTCTTATCCGAATGAGTGCTTCTGCATGCAAAATGGCATGTCCCCATACAGAGGTTGGAAGTTTTGATCTCATGATCAATGGTCTTGCAATGAGTTGCAGACGTTTAATTAATGATTCAGCCAAACCATTTTGTGTGTGAACATGTGCTACAGAATGTTCAACTTCAATCCCCGTTACCATACAATAATCATTGAATGCTTGGGATGTGAATTCACCAGCGTTGTCTAGTCTAACTCTTTTAATGGGATAATCAGAAAATTGTGCTCGCAGTTTGATTATCTGAGTTAGAAATCTCGCAAATGCAATATTTCGAGATGATAATAGACAAACATGTGACCATCTGCTGGATGCGTCAATTAACACCATAAAATAGTGGAATGGTCCACATGGTGGATGTATTGGTCCACAAATATCCCCTTGAATTCGTTCAAGGAATTTTGGTGATTCATTATTGATTTTGGTTGGCGATGGCCTTATGATCAATTTTCCTAGAGAACATGCATCACATGTCATTTTACTTCTCTGATAAATCTCCTGGATTTTCATCGAATGACCATGTGAGCTCTCTACGATCTTTCGCATTATCGATGTGCCTGGGTGACCGAGGCGATCATGCCATAATATTAAATCATCTGGATTTCTTTTGATCACAAGATGTGATTCTATTGCATCTATATAAGTATGATGCAAACCAGAAGGGAGTTCTGAGAACTTTTCCAATATAACCCTTTTTCCCAATTTATCAGAAGTTATGTATATATACTTCTTTCCATCCTCAGTTGCAGACTGAGTTTCATATCCTTGAAGGTATATGTCTTTGAAACTCAACAAATTCCTTTTAGAATTTGGAGAATACAAGGCGTTATTTATGGAAAATTTTGTTCCATTAGGCAACATAAAGTTGGCTTTGCCTGTTCCCTCAATCAAGTCTGTAGGACCCGATATTGTGTCAACAATCATTTTTGTTGCTTTTAACACAGAGAAAAATCTCTTGTGTCTCAGAATAGTGTGCGTTGTTCCACTATCTGGTATACAAATTTCTCGAATATTTTCCTTGGATATTGTTCCATTCGTATTGTGATCCATTTCTGTAATCAACATAAACATCAATAAAGAAAACGAGAAAAATCATTCATAGAGAAACACACAATAATTATTCATTAGATTGTTTTTAAAAAACATTTATTTATTTTAAAACTAAAATGTAATAATTATACATGGCATTATTCGAGACTATTCAGTAGTCTCACTACAAGCATTTCAGTTATCCGCAAGAGCGGTCTCGTCGAAATCATTTGCAAAGTCGGGGGAGTCGAGGTACGATGTACCCTCAAAGTGTTCCATGAGGTTCACTTCCTTCCCTTTTCCTTTAGTGGACTCTTGGTATAACTTACAAAGATGTGGAGGGGTTCGACATACATGGGCCCAATGCCCTTTTGACCCACATCTGTAACAGTTATTCTCACGCTTATTGGTGGAATTCTCTTGGATTTCTTTTCCTTTATTAGTATATTCAGGTCGAACCCATTTGTACGATCCCCTCCCTTTTGGGTTGTAAGCTCTTCCACGTCCACGATTAAATCGACGACCACGACCCCGATAGGTTTGACTTTTTCTCTCGGGATTCCTCACATTTGTGGCATTTACTTCAGGGAGTGCTCTAGTTCCCGTAGGTCGAGAGTTGTGGTTTTTTATGAGAAGTTCACAATTCTTTTCCGCTAATATGAGAGTCACAATTAGCTCAGAGAACCTTTTGTATCCGCGACTTCTATAAAGTTCTTGCAGGATACGGTGTTCTTTATGAAAAGTGAGGTAAGTCTTTTCGAGCATCTCTGCTTCGGAGACAGGCTTACCACAAAATTTCAATTGTGAGACTATTCTCAAAATAGCGGAATTATATTCATCCACTTTCTCAAAATCCTGAAATCTCAGGTTTTTCCACTCCTCTAAGGCATGAGGGAGAGTTATTTCCCTCTGGTTGTCAAACCTTTCCTTTAGAGCTTGCCACAGCTCTGCTGGGTCTTTTATGCCCGCATAATCATGCGTCACATTCTCATCTAGATGTTTTCTTAAGAAAATTATCGACTTTGCCTTATCTTCGGCAGGAGAGTTATTTCCTTCTTTTATTGTGTCGGATAATTTTTTCGACTCTAGATGGAGTTCCACATCGGTGGTCCATGCTATGTAGTTTGCTCCAGTAATTTTGAGAGCTGGGATCTTAAGATTTTCAACGCTTGCCATTTTTGATTTCTAAAAATAAAATCATAAAAATATTATTAGTAATTTTATTAGAAACCGTTTACATGAATAACTAGAGCAATTACAAGAAAAAATAATGCATAGAAAACTAGCATAACAGTTGATGCAAACTCTTCGGGACTAAATTCTCCAACGAAGAGACCATAAATAGAAGCAAAAATTACAATTGAACATAAAAACAACAAGAAGCGAATCATTTTTCTTATGGAATGAAAAACCGAAAAATATTTGAGAGGATGTAGAATGTTTGAGTGAAGAAAAATGAGTGAAAGATGATTATATTTATAGATTGAAAATACTGTTCATAGCCGTTTGAAAAAGTAAAAAATTTTGAAAATTTTTCTTTGTGACCGTTGGGATTAAAGAAAATCAATCTGGAAATTTAAATAATCAATCAGTTAAATTTACCAAATTTCAGATACAAGGTTTATATACAGGTGGCCGAGCCTCCTTATATAATAACCATAACAAACAAATAATTAAGGGCAAAATTGTGGTGACAGAATCATCCACATTTAAACAGTAAATAAATTTTGTGGCGTCTGAGACGTCCACTATAATATTAACAATAAATAATAATGGTGGCGTCTGAGACGTCCACTATAATATTAACAATAAATAATAATGGTGGCGTCTGAGACGTCCACTATAATATTAACAATAAATAATAATGGTGGCGTCTGAGACGTCCACTATAATATTAACAATAAATAATAATGGTGGCGTCTGAGACGTCCACTATAATATTAACAATAAATAATAATGGTGGCGTCTGAGACGTCCACTATAATATTAACAATAAATAATAATGGTGGCGTCTGAGACGTCCACTATAATATTAACAATAAATAATAATGGTGGCGTCTGAGACGTCCACTATAATATTAACAATAAATAATAATGGTGGCGTCTGAGACGTCCACTATAATATTAACAATAAATAATAATGGTGGCGTCTGAGACGTCCACTATAATATTAACAATAAATAATAATGGTGGCGTCTGAGACGTCCACTATAATATTAACAATAAATAATAATGGTGGCGTCTGAGACGTCCACTATAATATTAACAATAAATAATAATGGTGGCGTCTGAGACGTCCACTATAATATTAACAATAAATAATAATGGTGGCGTCTGAGACGTCCACTATAATATTAACAATAAATAATAATGGTGGCGTCTGAGACGTCCACTATAATATTAACAATAAATAATAATGGTGGCGTCTGAGACGTCCACTATAATATTAATAATAAATAATAATGGTGGCGTCTGAGACGTCCACTATAATATTAATAATAAATAATAATGGTGCATTTAGCAACCATGATATAATAATAATAACGAGGCGACAAACCGCTCTCTATAATATTTAGTAAATAGTGGTGCATTAAACAACCACTGTAAAATAATAAATTATTATAAAGGCAACATACCGTCTGCTATGGTATGGTATATATTATGAATATATATTTAGCTATAATGAAGAGTGATCGTGCTGATAACGTGTTATAAAAAGAAATATAATTTATCATAAAGATAAATATTAATAAAGACAAAAATATTATACCCGGTAGAAGGTCGGGATACTGATAATATAAAGAAGCGAGAGAGAGAGATTTTGATTTTATTGAAGTTGTAACTTATGTTTTACAATCGAACGAAAACGTTCGTATATATAGAGTTAAAAAGATAAGTTACTGTGTATGCATAGTGACGGTGGGCTCCACAAAAATTCACTCACGTTTATTTGTACGTATGCTTTTTCTGACTTTTATAACAATTACCTATTATTTTTAAAATTTTATAGTCAAGTACAAGAAAATTTTGAAAAATCAATGTTGTTGATAGATTCGATGTACCAAGAAGTTGCCTCTCTGGCTCTCTCAATAAGTCTTTCGCAAGTCTCGAAACCTTTGAACATAATTGACTCTTCAAAAGAAGACAGGACACGTCTTATGTTTCTTTGCCCTTTTGAATTCTTCAACTTCACCTCCCAATGAGCGCTTTTTTTATTAATTAAAATTTACTCCACAGTCGTCGTCTGGTACAAAAATAAAGAAAAAGATTGCCTAAATATTAGATCTAATAATTTTATCGCGTATATATATATATATATATTCTTATTTTTTAGGTCTAAATTACAAAAATGGGTTAATCCATATTTAATTATATATTGATAAATACTAGGTTTGAAAATGATTTTGTCAATGAAAATTGAAATAATATTCCATGCATGTAATATTTGATTTGAAGAATCAAAGTGTGGTTGATCTTTGAGTCTCATGACTCACTACGTTTGCTGAAATTTTAATAACTTAGTAGATTCTAATCTGCGCACCTGCACAAGATAAAGTTTTTTGTAAACTAAATTTTGAAATATATAAAATATAAAATGAGAAATAAGATATAATTTAAATGTTATTGATTCAAATATGTTAAATTTGTAATTCTTAGTTTTTTAGTGAAAATATTATATTTTATTTATTTGTTATGCAATATGTGTTTTGATGTTTATACCATATTTCTATTTCGTGTTATGCAAAATATAGATTCTAATCCGCACTGTATGCATTACAATAATTTTTATACATTACTTTTTTGTGAAATTTATATTCAGAAAATACTAATGAAAATAGTTTGACTTAAATTTTAATGAAAAATTTAATGATTACGTGCTTTCTAAATTATATAAATTTAATAAATGTTTGGCAATATGTTCAAATTTTTTTTAAAAAAAAGAAGTGTTGGAAACATATTCTGTTTATGTTTTAATAGTATAGATCTTCACTAAAGAAAATGAACAAATGAATATTTTATAATCATGATCAATGTGTAGTTAGATGAACGCGAAGAGATAAAGTTAAGAGGCCTCCTAAAGGAACGGTCGAAACTCTAAAGGTACAAAACATGTCTTTAAAACTAATTTAAGTTGATTAAGTACATTATTAATGGATGTTTATGTCAGCTGTCGCTAATTGCACTGCCAAGTGCCAATTGCTAAGCTATAGAAACAATTAGAGATTCTGTCGGTTATATCAATGAAAGCAACAAAACCATATACTAAGATTTATAATATATATGTCTGATTATTATTTAGTTTACCATGAATACCTTATCTTTGCTTATATTATACGCCAATCAATAATTCATAATAACATTCCTTTTAATATGTTATCTTACACGTTAATTAGATGATAAGTTGGAAAACACACACATATGCAAATGTGCACTAATTGAACTTTTACCCAACATGAATCTGAAATAAAATTTACAGCCAGTGTTCAGGTCCTACTAATCTTTGCACCATCCAAACTCGAGATCATGTTGATTGTTGACGATCACCCAAATACTAATCTCAAAATATGAATGAAAAACTTTCTGAGTAGTATTGAAATGGACGATTACGAACATATATAGACTAAAGAGATCTAGTATCAACCTTCTTAATTAAGAAGATCATGGACGATATGTTGCAGATTGATTCCCAAAACATATGAGATACAATTAATACAGTATCTCAATAATATGCTTAGCAAACATGTATGAGGTTACAATCGAAGAAAATAACCCGAAGTTCTTTCAAAATAATTAGATCTTCTGCTACTAATGGCAGATGAACGAAACTTTTAGCTCGTAATGCTTTCAATTGTTGATATGTATACGTATGATATGCCATTAATTTAATTTTGCTAATAATGTACGTTTTAATACAAAAACGCTCTCGAAGAAACTTTTTTTTAATTTTTTTTAATTGTATGTTAAATATGACAATTCATATCAATTCGTAGTACGTATTGGCTCAACCGATAGAAGCGTCGTTAATTTTGTTACTAGAAATTGTAGCCTCCCATCTAGATGAATAAATTTTCTATGATCGATGTCAATGTTAATTGTGTTAAGCTAGGTTAAAAAGCTGTGCTATTATTGCTAGTAAATCAATGTTTTTTTTATAAGAAAACTCTAATATGGTTACATCATACATCCAACGATCATTTTGTTACAAAATAGAGGAACCAAAGGTTTCTCTATTATCTTATTATTACAGAATCGCACTTAGCAGATGAAAGTAGGGTTCGCCGCACCAGATCATTACCCACTTCCCCTAATCTCCTCTCAAGACATTAAAAATTAACAATCACTGCTTGTTGTTCAAGAGAGCTGCTCGTAGCTCCGCTGGGTCAATCTCTTTGGAACCGGTTTCCGGTCTGTAATAACCGGTTTTGGGATCTGGAACCCAAGAAATCTTCTGGTTCGAATCTTCCACTCCCTTCTTCTTCATCACAGCCGAAGCAACGCCTCCACTTCTTCCACCGCTCGATTGCGCCGCCGTGGCCGCGAACCCGCGTCTGTTTAACAAAGAATCTTATTTTAGAAAACAGAGCGTAACGAGAAAAAAAACAGAGCATAAACGAGAAAAACAGAGCATAAACGAGAAAAGTCAGAGCATTACCGGAAGATTGCATTGGAGAGTTCTTGAGAGACGAAAGCAGATACGAGCTTAACGTTAGAGAGAGAACGAGCCATTTTTGGATTATGTGGTTTCTTTGAGAGAGAGATAGAACAGACAATAAAAGGTTGAAACTTTTTTTTGGTTTTTTTTTCTTCTTTTCGCCGCCGCAGAAGGAGAGATTTATCCGAGAATTGAATATTTTTTGTATATCTGCGGCAACGAGATTGAAGAAACTTGGTTTCGTCTGTGTTCTCTCTCTCTCAAACTAGAAATTATTTAGAAATGGCTTGAGGGATGTGAAATGAGAAAGAGAGGAGAGGAAGGTTTATATAGAAGGGAGAGAAGAAAAATGAAGTAGCTTCGAAATTGTCTTTTCACTCCCCCCCAAAAACGACTGCTTCAATTGTGGCCGTTGACGCATAATTAGCTTTGCCCTTTTTGTTTGTTTTCTTTCATTGAGTCACAATTAGCCTTTTTTGTTTAATAAAAATAGCTTTAATTAACTTCTAAATGTGTGATATATATAGCTAAAAAGGTGTTTAACCAATGTTTTATTGTGATGCCAAAAAAACCCAATTGAGTTTCTTTAAAAAGATTTATGAGTTTCATACATTTTAAAAAGCTAATTGTAATGTTGAATTTACACTCTCTCTCTATTAATTAATTTAAAATTACAGCCTATGAATTTAGTATCGGTCCATAATTATCGGAGGTTCTACTAAAAAAAAAAAAATTGTGCCATGTTTAATAAATAAAAAAAAATGAATTTTCAAAAAAAAAAAATTAATAAATAACTTTTTTCTTTAGTAAATGTGTCATAGACGGTCGACTATCCGTCTATCATCTGAGTCGGGTCTGTCTATGATTAGATATAGGGATGTCAATCGGGCTGGCCCGGCCCGGCCCGGCCTGAAACCCGTAAAGCCCGCATATATTTGAGCCCGGCCCGGTCCGGACAGGGCTTTAGGACTTTTCGGACTTTTTCGGGCTTTTTTTTACAAACACAAAAATCACAATTCTCAATTGAAAAATAATTAAAACAAAATATTTATCAAAATAAATCTAAATTTAAATGTATTATATCAAATCCAATTAAATTTAAAAGCAAAAGTTTGACTAAAAAACAAATAAAATTCAAATAAATTGTATTACTAAATAAAACATAAAATCAAAACACTTCAAATCTAGGTAGTAAAGTTCAGATTAGAATCTCTTTCATCGTCTTCTAAATCTTCATCACCATCAAGAGTTACAGATAAAAAAAAAGAGTAAAATAATATTAAGTTTTTAGAGGTATAAATCATATAGAAATGTCATTGAAAGTTTATAGATAAAGATTTTAAAAATATGAAGTAAATATAGATGAATGATAATGGTACATGGATCATGAAATGTAAACTCATCCAACCAAGTGCATGTACAAATCAGTGCTTCAACGTTTCTTGGTAAAAGACTATTTCTATATTTATCCAAGACATGCACACCAACATCAGTGATGCCACTGTAGTTATCGAAATGTTTAGAACATCACATGCCATACGAGCTAACTCACCATAATGTTGTGATTGACACTTCTACCATTATAAAACATCCATGTCTTCATAAAAAGTCAGTTCCAACATATCGTCTTTTAAGTATAGAGTCAATTTAGACATTCCTTCTTTTGGTACGTTTTTCATACGTTTTGAAATCATATGATAAGCGAATCCAAATTTAATAAGACATACGTAATCAAATAGGTTCGGACTTTTCGGGCTAAGCCCGAAAAACACACTAGTCCGATCGGGCTTAGCCCGAAAGGCCCGATTTTTTTCGGACTTTTATTTTTAGACCCGAGCCCGCTGTTTTTCAGGGCCGAGCCGGACTGGTCCTCGGGTTTTGGCCCTAATTGACACCCCTAGATATAGTATAGATAAATTAGAATATTATGCGAAGGGTCTAATGATTGAGGCTAGTGTACGGATAGACGTGTGCAAATTAGGCCAAATGAGGTTAGATATATTATTATGAATGTGTTTTAGCAATGTCAAGATGCCATTGGTTGGAGTTTCTACTTGTGGTATTGAATAATACTTTCAGGGTTTAGAATAACAATATAAAATTCAGACCAAGAAGAAAAAAAAGAATAACAACAATATATATATATACTTACAACAAAAGAATAACAATATAAAATGATAATAATATATGATATAATATCGTAAAATAATAGATATTTTGAGGCGGTGGAGTTTCTCTTTATTGGTTGTGGACGACCACTTGCATTGTGAAGGGTTCTTTGCTGCGTGGTTTCGCCCCCAGCATCATATACAGGCATTTTGTTTCTTCATTACTCTTTTTTTTTNTGCAAAAAATATCTATTATAACTTCAAATTAAAGTAAATAAATACTCTAAATATATTTGATTTGTTAAGATATAATAAACAAATTAATAGATTTCTTAATTTGTGTGTTCGAACTCTAAAACGATATAAAAAAAGAACGAAAAGAGTATAAATTAGTTGACTAAATAATATTTGTTTTAACCAATGACTAAATGATCATACTAAGCCATTTACGTACATTCGGTTTTGTTTTGTGCTACATAATGTTTTTATCTTTCAGAATATCTATTAAATTTTATGTTCTTGTACTATTAGTAAGTAATCAAGTTGTCAAGCAAGAGAGAGACAAAACATATATATATTTTTTTTTTGTGGATCTAGGCCGATAGCCGGAAGCTTCTATATTTCCGACATCGGTTTAATTGTTTTTTTTTGCTATTTTTCCTTTGATTTATTTGATTTTGTCTTGTTTATTTTAGATATAGCAAAGTTTTTGATCATTTTTCAATGAATTTGGAAAGACAATAACTCCGGTTCAGTTGAGCCGTATCGAAGAGGTAATTGACATACTTAGAAGCGGATGGTGGCAACAGTTATTTCCGGCTTCAATCGTTGATGGTTATTCATTCGGTGTTGGTGATTTTCTCGTCGCAAACCACATTTACTCCGGAAGACGGCCTGAAATACAAACTCCTAATTAATTGACTGTTTGGAACGGTGATCTCAGTGACTCTACTGTTATCAATGGAGCAATATAAAGAGTTGTCTCGTCTCGGTGGTTCCTACTGGAGAAATAAAAAGAGTGGCAGTCGTGGTCAATTCAATATGAAGCATTAATAGATACTTTGGAATTCTATGAAGATCATATAAGTGGAGAATTAACCATTCCAAAAATAAAAATGGAGCATTCATCTGAAGAATCTTTAGTCATACATACACAAAAAATATCGTTATTTACTTCGGATCCTTATTAATGAATCCTCTTTTTCTAATTTTTGTACCTTTTGATATTTTGATTTTTTTAATAAACTATAATTCATTGTTAAAAAAAGAGAGTAAGTAATCAAGCTATAATATATATATATATATATATATATATTATGCAGATGCTACAAATATATAAACCAATAAAAACAACATTTCATTCATCAAATAAAACAATTTATGATTATTCTGCTGAATCGTCACTTAGCTCTAAGGTTTCTATTGTTTTTTATTTTTTTGTCTATTTTTACTGCTTATAACTATTTTTTTTTTTGTAAACTGTAGTGTGTGTTTTTTTTCTTGATAAACTTAAGAAGTTTCGGATCTTTGGTCCATAATTTTTCATGGTGTCCGAAATCAGCTATTGATAATACCACGTTTAAAGTGTAAATCACTCCTCTTGAGTGGAGTTGAACTAGTGATTTTGGAAACTCCCAAATACCACTAGACTACCAACCACTTAGTGAAAACTATAGTGTATTTTAAAGCCAAATATATGCTATCTTATAAAATTGAAGCTAAATGAGCAAAAATAAAGTAGAGTTTGGGGATGAGGACATACTGTTATGTTAGGCAGTTGGTATATGGACTGTGAACATGTCGTTGGTTCTCTCCATCTACACCACTTAACATTTGTGATGCTTCTTGGCTTTTGCATGTTCTCTACTTTTTTGTTTTTTGTTTTTGTTGTTGTTGACCAAAATCTCTCTCTTCTTTTACATGGCTCACCTGACAATAAGTTGTCGTGTGAAATTTGATTAGCGAATATTTTAAAGCTTTAGTGCTTATCATCAAATAAACGTTTTATTACAAGTGTTATTTTTTTTGTCATCTATGGATTATATTTATTTTGAAATCCCGAATTACAACATAGCCAACAAGAATAAAAAAAAAATCCATCCGGAGCGTACAACCCAATCAAAAAAAATAAAGCCAAAAAGAAGGAAATAAAGCCCCAAAAACAAATGAGACAAACAAGAAAATAAAATCTAAGAAAACAATACAAGAGTGCTAAAAACTATAATTCATAAGTTCTAAACCTGAAGCTCTGAACATAAATAATTATATGACATTTCTCATAGAACCTGTAGACGTCAGAGCTGCATAAAAAAACTAGATTTTCGAGACGAAACAATCTAACACCAACCTCCATAAACCGGATAAACCACATAAGGCACTTAACCGAGCTCAAAGACAACAACACCAACAGAAACCAACACTATACCAGAGTACATGAGCTAAGTCCATCGCTGCCACTCCAACGAGACTAAGAACTCGAGGCAATCTAGGCTTAAAGATAAAAAAAACTTGTAACTCCGATTAGGAATACGCCAAGAAAGAGTAACAACACTTGGTCGTCGATTCCTTCTACTTGTTTACTTTGCTTCGCACCATATTTATAACCTTTCGAGACAGGTTTAGTAGACCATTTTAACAGTGGACTAGAAATTACAATCAGGTTTAATAAGAAAAAAAAGTACAATATTATCAAGAAATGGGCCAAAAATAGTGAAATCCAAATTATTAAAACCAATTTATTTAAGGCTTTTCATAATGGGCCTTAAGACCCTTATGTCTTCGTCGACATCTTTCGGCCCTTAATTTTGCTTCCGCTAATTACATGCTAATAAACAAAATGTAAAATCTGTCGAAGAGACATGTGAATTTGATCTTCAAACTTGGTACTGATTCTCTCAAACATATATTCTAGCCAACAGCTTAAGAATATTTTCTTCCAATCAAAACTATTATATTACAATCCAGCAGGCCCGGCCCAGGGCAAAGGCGGAGCAGGCCATGGTCTAGGGTTCAAAATTTTTTTGACATAATTTACCACTAATTTTTTATTTTATTTTACTCTTAAAAAATATGGCACATTTTTAAAAAATAGATTAGGTCTTCTGACGGGCTTGGGCGGGTACTGCAATCCAGGACTGTGCATAGCTTACCACTAATAAGTGTTTTAATCGTCGGAAATAATTAGTAATCCAGGTCTGGATTGCTCGCAATTAAACATCTTTGATTTTTATTTTTATTTTTTTAAACATCAAATGTATTTCCATTAATTGATCCGGTAGAACCCATATAATCACTTGATAAAGTTTTGGACAAGATATCCGCCACTTTTGAATATAACAACTTTGAATTATTGTCTATGTTCTAATTATGTTGTGTCGTTGAGTGAATTGTTTCGGAAAGAATTCTCGAGTTTTCTTATGCAAATTTCAGTTTCTCGGATAGAGCTCAAGCTGAGCACGGTCACTTCATAAACTTGTGTTGATCTGAAATTTGTCAAAAAAATTCAACATATCTTTATTTCTCTTCGATTAGGCAAGTTGGAGTGGCTGGGCTGATATTGGTAAAGAGATTTCATCCTCGATGGCACTTCTTTCTCTGAACATGAAGGTTTTGAAGCGTTTACAAGAAATTCACAAAAGAAAGGATAAAAGGCGTGAGGCTCATGAATAATTGGGCGAAAATGATCTACGAATTGGTGCAGAAAGAGCCATACCATGTTTGGATGCAGGAAACAACCCATCATTGTGCAAAGCGACTTGAGGGACATTTTAGAAACTTTGAAATTTCGAATCAGAAAAGTGAAAGATAAGGTGTTACATTTTTCCAGGTAATCGTTTTATACTTCTCTCAAATAATTATAGCAGCTATTTAGGAATTTGGTGGCCCAAGAGAATAAATGGTTCCAAGGTAAGTTTTTCCGTTCCTTTGTATATTATTTCAATATTTTATTGTTTTCGTTGACATTACATATGAAAACGTTTCTGCCTTGGAATCGCAGTCTCTTATATGTTTGCTTTTGCAATAGTCATATATGTTGATCAATATCTACAGACATGCATATTTTTTCCTTTTTGAAAAGGTTAGGCTTCAAGTAATGGGAAAAAGAGAGAGAAAAAAAAGTAACCTTCATACTAGGGGCACAAACTTGTGGAAAGTGGCGAGATGGAGGATTGTGCAACAAGAGTTCGAGATGATAAGGAGACAGAAGAGGCTCAAATTATATTTCTTTTAATTGGTTAAATTTATAGAATTTGAGAATATTATTTTCAGAATCTAAGTGAACTTACATAGTGAACTTTAGAGAGATAAATGACTTACTTTCTGTTTGTATATAGAAATTCGAAGAACTTTGTTATGCTCGATGATCAACTTTCATTAGTTTGATCATCAAACTTTGATGTTTAAATTTTGGCAACATGTTTGAGTAGTTTACCACAATAATATTTTGGCTTCTAATCGAAAGTGGAAAGCACTTAAGTGAATATTATAAATCGATATGAAGGCTTTGCCTATTTTCCGAAATTTGTTATTCTTCATTTAGTTTTCTGTTCAAATATGATGTGATAGATATGAAGGCTTTGCCTATTTTCCGAAATTTAAAATTGCTATACTGGTTTCGACGGGTGAAAACAGAGAAGCATGTTTTTAGAATAAAAAGATTAGCTAGAAAAATCAGCAAATATCAAATTTATAATCCAAATAGCTCAAAAAATAACATTTACTTAAAAAGAAATCTGCGTTACGGGTTTTAATCTAGTAGTAATAAAGAATTGTGATCGCTTTTTCTAGAAGGGGAAGAAAAGAATTGTGATCAATGGTCAACCCCGTTCTTAATCCGCTTACGGTGATTTGTAGGCACGTCTTTGGAAAAGCCAGATTCTTTAAAAATGTTTTCTCTCTTTTTTTTTTTTTTTTTTTNAGAAAGAAGAAATAACAGCAGATGAAAATAAAAAATAATTCAACACGGGTTTTTATTTTATTTATCTAAAAAAAAGGGATTTAGAGCCTATGCACATAAATTCAACTCTTTTCAAAAAAGTAAGTATCTTTCATGATTTTATTTTATTTGCCATCGATTTATGGTAGGAAAGAAAAACTGGATTAAATAATTTCCTTTAAAAAGGTCAGGGGTGGATTTAGGAATCTATCCTAATATTCGGGGTCTTTTCGAGCTTTAAAAAGTTAAATGGGCAATATCGCAAAGCCCAAAATCAACGAGAACTTTTCAATTTTTAAGAAATGATTTTGAATTTTTAAAAAGGGAAGGTGAAAAAGCCCTAAAGCTTTCAAGGGAAGACATTGATGAAGGAGGAGGAGAGAGGACTTCAAATGCTCGCGCGAACTCTCTTCCGAAGTAAACCATAGAATCAGCCTTCTCTCTCTCTCTCAGTCCCATTCCCTTCCCGGCGAACTATTCTCCGGCGTAGAAGAAGAGGAAGGAGGAAAATGGCGAACAAGCTCAAAGTCGACGAACTCCGTGCAAAGCTCGCCGAGCGTGGACTTAGTACCACTGGACTCAAAGCCATTCTGGTATCTCTTCTTCTTCTTCTCTCTCTCTATTCCTTGGAATCCATTTTGCATTGAAATCTTCTTATCCAGATTTGACGGGATTTGCAGGTGGAGAGGCTTGAAGAGGCTATAGCAGAAGACAATAAGATTGAAGAGTCGAAGAGCAAGAGGAAAAGAAACCGCGATTCTTCGGATTGTACTGATGATTCGAACAAATTGATTGCAATCGGCGAGTTTCGTGGGATGAATGTGAAGGAGTTGCGCGAGGAAGCTAGTAAGAGAGGCTTAGCTGCAACGGGAACCAAAAAGGAACTTCTCGAGAGGCTCTGCAATGACGCAAACAACGATTCCAATGCCCCAGTCAAATCCGGTAATGGGTTGTTCATTTTTTTTTGGATTATTGGGAAATTTTTGTTGAAATTCTTAGCTGTGACTGTTGTTCTTTATTGCCATTGTGTCTGTGTCGTGTTTTCAGGGATAGATGGAGCTGAAGATGACAAAAATGGCTTTGAAGAAGAAAAGAAGGAAGAGAAAATAGTAACCGCGACGAAGAAGGGAGCAGCGGTATTGGATCAATGGATTCCTGATCACATAAAGAGCCAGTACCATGTTCTTCAAAGGGTACCTAATCTAAAATTGTGTCTATGAATGTGGTTAGAAACTGGGATTTTCCCGACCATTGCATTCAGATTGACTTGAGAACTTTGTTGAATGTTGTAGGGTGATGATGTTTATGATACCATGTTAAATCAGACAAATGTCAGGGATAATAATAACAAGTTCTTTGTCCTACAAGTGCTAGGTCAGTCCTCGACAGTTTATGATTAGTTTCCTTCATTTCTTTGGTATTGCTCGGGGTTAGTAAGGACACTTGGTCTTGTTCTCGAAGAACCCTTTGAATCTGTTATTGCTTTTGATATCTCTCTCATTCTTTTTGGTTCACAATTCCATAATCATAAATCTTTGTGATCTATACGCAGAGTCCGATAGCCAGAAAACATATATGGTCTACTTCAGATGGGGAAGAGTTGGTGTGAAAGGGCAGAGTAAATTAGATGGGCCTTATGACTCATGGGATCGTGCAATAGAATTATTTACCAATAAGTTCTGTGACAAGACAAAGAATTATTGGTCTGACAGAAAGGACTTTATCCCTAATCCCAAGTCCTATACATGGCTTGAAATGGACTATGGCAAAGATGAGAATGATTCAGTTGTAAGTGTTTCAGAATCCTGACTGATGTCTCTATATTTTCTTCCTAACAATTTGTGATGTGGCATGCTCGAAGGTATCTGTTGGAATGAGATATTTGTATATTCCTCTTTTGTTTTCCAAATCGAAGATACTTTTTTCGTTATTTTGCAATTTTAAAGATCATTTCTTTTAGCAAGCTTTCTCATTGTTCAATTGCACTTTCTCGAAGTTCACAAAAACATTCTCAGGTCAATGATATTCCCAAATCATCAGAAGTTAAACCTGAGGAATCAAAACTAGATCCCCGGGTTGCCAAGTTCATCTCTCTTATATGCAATGTAAGCATGATGGCACAGCACATGATGGAAATAGGTTAGTCTCTTTTTTACCTTTTGTACTTCCTACCTTTTGTCCTATGACTCCTATCCATTTGTTTGTCATTTGCCTGGTTTCTTTACTTCTAGCTGATTGTCATACTGCCTCTCATATATTTTCCAAATTTGAACTTGAAGGATATAACGCTAACAAATTGCCACTTGGCAAGCTAAGCAAGTCCACAATATCAAAGGTAAAAATAGTAAATTGTTTGATTGCTCTCATTATATTTTGTAGCGATATCAGATGATAGCTCCTCTTGAATCTCCCTAGGGTTATGAAGTGTTGAAGAGAATATCGGAGGTGATGGACCGGTATGATAGAGCGAGGCTTGAGGAACTGAGTGGGTATGTATCTGGTTATTTGCTAGACTAAGTGTCGCGTTTAGTGGAATATATAACCGTTTCCCACAAAGAAATTGGATTTGAGCTAGTCTAATTTTGTATCATTATTGATGCAGAGAGTTCTATACTGTGATACCCCATGATTTTGGTTTTAAGAAAATGAGTAAGTTCATGTGCATTTTACATCTGTGCTGAGGTTTGAAATAAAGAATGATATTATAACTAAATATTTACTAACTTCCGAATTCCGAGTTGTAACAGGTCAGTTTGTTATAGACACTCCTCAAAAGTTGAAACAGAAAATAGAAATGGTAATTCTTTCTACTGTTTCCTACTTGACTAGTTTTGGCCTTCAGAAAAATAGTGGTCGGGTGCTACATGTTTAAAGTAGTTTTTTAATACATTACTATTTAATTGAAGGTTGAAGCATTAGGTGAAATCGAACTCGCGACAAAGTTATTGTCTATTGACCCGAGATTGCAGGTAAGTCAGTCAGTCTATGTGGTTTTAAGGCATCAAATCACGTTCTCTAATGATATGACATTATTTATTTGCAACGGTTGTAGGATGATCCTTTATATTATCACTACCAGCAACTTAATTGTGGATTGACGCCAGTAGGAGCTGATTCAGAGGAGTTCTCTATGGTATATATTTCGGTTTTGTGAACTTCGAACGAACGTTTTTGATACTAGAGTATCTCAAACATGTCTCTATTTTATACCTTTTGCTGTCTTCTCCTTATACCAAAATTAGGTTGCCAACTACATGGAGAACACTCATGCAAAGACACATTCGGGATACACAGTTGAGATTGCTCAACTATTTAGAGCTTCGAGAGCTGTTGAAACTGATCGATACCAACAGGTATGTTATGGTATTTCAAGCTTGTCTGTAAACAATTACTCTGATTTCTCATTTTGTTCTGTGAAACTTTTAACTTTTCTTGGCAGTTCTCAAGTTCGAAGAACAAGATGCTACTATGGCATGGGTCACGTCTCACTAACTGGGCCGGTATTTTATCTCAAGGTAACAGATTTCTGTGTTTTGTATTTCTTTTTTTTCTCTCAGTGTTTCCTTTCTTCTTCTCCCCTTGTGGGATTTACAATTGCATAGTGAAGTGAACTACTATGAGACACCAAACAGGTCTTCGAATAGCACCTCCTGAAGCGCCTGTAACTGGCTACATGTTCGGAAAAGGGGTTTACTTTGCCGATATGTTCTCCAAGAGTGCAAACTACTGCTACGCTAACAGTGGTGGTAATGACGGCGTTCTGCTCCTCTGCGAGGTATACTATCTTTTTCCCTCCTGCTCAGTTCATATGGAAAACAACAAAATGGTCCTATGTATTAACATGACCTCTATAGCGTTCAACATAACTGCCTTTTTATGTTTTCTAATGATCAAATCTTCTCTAGGTTGCTTTGGGAGACATGAATGAGCTTCTGAATTCGGATTATAACGCAGATAATTTACCCCCGGGGAAGCTAAGGTACACAGATAATCTCATTCATATTTCACACTAGTTCTTTATGGCAATTAGGGATGTTACAATGGGTTTAACCGGCCAAGTCCTGACAGGACCGGTCCTATAAAGGTCAACCGGCCTAATGTAAAACCAAAAAATTGGACCATACTCGATTAGTGCTAGGCTGATCTTACATAAGCCGGTTTAAAATAAGGTTTGACACGACCCGCAAGGCCGAGAGGCGGTGTTTTGACCCTCCATAACATCCCAAACTGCAATGAAGTATGATTTACGAGTGTTTTCTACTGTATATAAAACTTGATTTGTGACTGATGATGGTTGCAGCACAAAAGGTGTTGGGAAAACAGCACCAAACCCATCAGAGGCTCAGATACTAGAAGACGGTGTTGTTGTTCCACTTGGCAAACCAGTGGATCATTCGAGCTCCAAGGTGTTTGCTTAGTTTTGTTTCAACAGATTCACAAAATCAAAATCCCAAAAGAAAGTCTAATTGATTTTGATTTTTGCAGGGGATGTTATTGTACAATGAATATATTGTCTACAATACGGAACAAATCAAGATGCGATATGTGATCCAAGTCAAATTCAACTACAAGTACTAAAAAGCTTCTGTAGAGTAGTCTTTGGATATATATTAATGAGATCAAGAACCAACCACCTACAATTTGATGCTTACAAGTATTGCACTATTTTTTCTTTTTGTATTCGGCTTGGGATTTAACCTAATGAAATTATGATTGAGCTTCAAAATGTTGAAGTAGCACTAATCATTCTTAACAAAAACAATTCAAAGCCAAAGATATGGAGATTCATTTCTTCTTCTTCTTCTTTGCCTCATCCTTGACAGTGATAACATCGACGCGGCTCAACTGAAGTTGAAACGCCGGAACAATCTTGCTTCCGCAGCTACAATAACTTCCCGACCAATCAAAGCTTCCAAGTCTTGCTTTACAATTAGGACACATTAACTTCCCTTCCGACACATTATCTTCAACCGCATTCATCCAACTCATCGGCTCTACGAATACAGAAGTACACTGCTGCTGCTCGCCACCAGGATTCTTGCTGTGAACATCTCCCTTCATGTTTGCAAACATGGCATCGAACTCTAGATCAGCCTCACCTGGAGTATGATCCATCACTTGCTCTTGCAGCAACACAACTCTCCTGCATTTCTTGCACTGGTACGTAGATGTAGTACCACTACTCTTGTCATTATTCGACATCCCCGGATCAGCCCTAAACTTTAATCTGTCGAATTTCTTATCTTGGCTATATAAATAACCTAAGGCTTTAAGACGGAAGCGCTTGTAAATAGGGCTTGAACGGTCGACTTTGAAGTTCATCCTCTCAAACAGATCCAACTGTTTCAAGAAGCCTTGGTTGGGACTAACGTTAGAGCTTTGCCTGAGTGAGGCCAAAGCATCTTCCAGAGACAGCTTCTCGGTTCTCATCAGATACGCAATGACAATAGAAGCACTACGAGATTGTCCCGCAAAGCAATGAACCAAAACACCTTTCTCTGATCTCCGGCCAGCATCGATAAAATCCAAGCAAATATCGAAAAAATCAAGCAGATTCTCCCATTGCTGATCGTGAGCAAACACAAACATTCTTGTTACCTTGAGATCTTTCCCAGTATGCTCGAGCGAGTATAGAAGATTGCCTGATGCCAACGAGCTCTCGGTACCGTACGCATCATCATCATCATCACCTACATGCACTTGTTTGATTTCTTTCGACTCTAATCTCACGTTTCGCCATTCCTCGAAGGTAGATATCCAAGGGCAGTGTAAAACTGTTAGAACATGTGAAATTTCAGAGCTACCATTCTTGAGAATTTCAGCAGCTGCGCAGAAATCTCCAAGGAATAGATTCTCCCTAATAAGGTCAAGCTTCGACATTACTATTGTCCAAAAGCAAAACCCTAGAATAATAAAATTATCCTTATTATTATGACGGCTTTCTTTAGCTTTTGGTTTTTTTTTAGTATTTATAAGGGGTGAGAAACCCTAGGAATGTGTGTCGCAGGGGTTTCGTAAGCTAGAATATGGGGTCGTTGAGAAACAACCGCGTCGATAACTACGACTTCGAGCTTCCCGACGATTTCGATGTTTTTTTTTTTTAACTCTTAGGCCTTGATTGATTGGTATAACAGATTGTAGAGCATAAACAATATACTGTTGAAGTTGTATGCTCGAATTAATGTAGTGATTGGCTAAAAGATTATATATAAAACTAGAATGTGATCCGCGCTAGGCGCTGACGTATTAACTTTTTTTTTTTTTTTTTTTTTGTCAACTTTTTTTCTTTATATATTTTATTTTTGATAGTTTAATACTTTATCTTTGTTTGTTACATATATTATTTTCAATATTGTTTTTTCTTATAAAAATAGAAGGTGTTTGTACATTTTTTATCTTTTACGTTTGTTGTCAATTTATGCAATTAATTTTTTTTTTTAAAGTTGGTTATTTTACGTTTTTATAGTAGAAAACATTAGGAATCTCTAATAATACATTTTTTATTTTAATTTATATCAATTAGAGTGTATTAATTATATGTTAATTATTGTCGTAAAGTTCATCTTTGAAGTAGTTACATTAAAGCGTAATGAATGCACCAAAGAGATAAAAATACACTAAAGAAGTTGTTTTGTTTTAGAGTTATTGCGGAAGGAGGTTGAGAGTTCGGTTCTGAAGCATATGTGGCGGATGTTGGGTTTATCCTTACTTAGAATTAGATATTGTGCTTTGGGATGAAGTTAGTTGCACCGAATTTTAGGTTCGTGGCTCTTTTATTCCTCGAGTAATATTGTGTTTTTCCGTTTTTTTTTTTTTTTTTTTGTATTATTTCCAATATTGTTGATGTACGATTCTAATCCTCATTATTGTGTAAAATATGTTTCTAATTCTTAAGCCTTTTTGTTTCCAATTTTTAAGTAATAAGTCTTCAAGTGTAGATAAATATGATAATATAACATACATATCCAAATCTTGATTTATTATGATTTTTCACATATTTTTCATTTGTATCTTGTATCCAGGCCCGACTCTAGGCAAGTGCTGAAGGTGAAAATGCATAGTGACCACCTGATTTTTGCAAAATTTTGTCATGTTTGAAGGTTTTATTTGTAAATATTTGAGGGTTCTTTATAAAAAAAAAATTGTTTATATGCCTAAAATTAGAATTTTTTTTATAATATGCATAGGGTCCACTTTATTATTAGTAAGCCGGTCCTGCTTGTGTCATGTAGTAGCTGAGTAATTTTGCTGCATCTTCATAGAGAAGATTTCTATGATTTTATTCCGATTGCTATTTTGGTGTGGATTTTTTTTCCTCGATGTTTATTTAATAATTTTATTAGATTCTAAGTTTTGTTTTATGTGGTGTTTAATTTGTATTTGTATTTAGTTGTAATTTTGTTGTGTCTATCAAAATGTTAGAGTTGAAATAAATTATCATATTTTGATATTTAAGCTTATTTGAGGATGTTTTTTATAAATTAAATATTAAAAATGTGGTAGATATCAATAGATTTTGATTTTTGGTGAAACTAATTATCAGTATGCTTTTTGTTTTATATGTATGAATAAAATTTATTCATTAATGATCTTAGTTATGTAATTAAAACCAATTGTTAAAAAAATAATAATTAAAATGATGTTAAAAATGACCAATTAAAATTTGACATGTGGATGCTGAGGTGGCATGATGAGAAGAGAGAAAAGCTAACTTTATATATATAGATTATTTAATATATTTATTCTTAAGCACTATATCTATAGTTATATTTATAATATAATTTTTAATAATTGTTTTCATATTTTAATTATATTTATTATATTATATTTTTATCTAAATTTTATTTGAAAATTAATATAAAAAAATAAAGGTAAATATTAGTTTTAAAATTATAAAATTTACACTTTAATATAAACATAATTTTTTGATAATATTTAATAAAATAAATTAGTTATATAAAATTATTTTAATTTTTTTGGATATTTTATAGGTTAATGCTCTACCAAAAGCTTCATATGAAAGCATAGATGAAAGAGCATTTGCAGAGCATCTGCAACTTCTAAATGCTTTCCTAAATGCTTTGTTGATTGGTTGATAAAATGTTTAATGTTTTTTAAATGCTCTACCAATCAAGACCTTAGTTTGATGATATGAGTTTGGTACTGGCTATTAGGTTTTATAATCGACAAGTAATGTTGTTTGGGGGAACTCGTCATAATCTAGGTTTAAAAGTTTGTTTTAACACATAAAGATACTCAATATGTTGTCTATGCTCCTTTGCCAGAGCCAGAAGGAGAAAGACTGGAACAAAAAGCAGTAGAATGACTAGTTGAGAAGAAGTTTAATAAGTGGTTGCATCTGGTAAAGAGGAACTGTGAGGCGCAAACTGTTTACTTTAACCAATATGTCGGTGTTGGATACCTTACAGATGGTGCAATAGCATCAGAATTTGAGAAGAAAATGGCTTTTGTACTCAATGATAAGGAGGTTTACAATGAAGATGGCGCTAGGCTTCTTGAATTGAACGAGGCAAGTTCTCTGATCTAGTTCATTCCATGCAGGCAGCTTACCGAGACATTTTCAGGTTTTAGCCGGGCATTCGAAAATGTCTCGGCTAAAACTGAAATGGTCGTATCCGTCGGAACATTTTCATATTCTTAGGAGAATATATTGGAAACGAAGAATATTTGATTATTTTCTAAAAGATTTGGAAATATCTCAAATAAAAGAAAAATGATATTTGGGTGTGTGTTACACACGGGTGATGGTGTGTGTTACACACATGTGGTATTGATCGGTGAGATCTGCAGACGTCAAAGAGGACGTTGTTGCACCGGTGCTGCTGGGTGGAATTTAAGCATGCGTGCTTGATGCTGTTTTCTTAGAGAGATCGTGTGTGAATTGAAGTATCCACTATCTTCAGCAAACAAATTTAAATACATATTAAAATTGATTTTGTTTATGACAATAAAATATATATATCTAAATTTTTTGTTGTTAAAATTGATTTTGTTTTGTATATATATATATTTTTTTTGAAAAATCTAGATCAAAACTAAAAAAAAAAAAAAAAAATAGGGCCCCAAATATCATAGATCTGGAGCGATTTCACTGCCCACTCACCTAGTTAAGCCGGCACTGTTTATTTGTTTGTATATTCAGGATAAAAAAAACATTTATAATTCCATAATATGTATCCACTATCTTCAGCAAAGAAAATATGTATTTGACGCAAAGAAAATTTGGCTATGGCAATAAAATATATATATCTAAATTTTTGTTGTTAAAATTGATTTTGTTTTGTTTATATATATATATATATATATATATTTTTGAAAAATCTAGATCAAAACTTTTAAAAAATAAAAAAAATTGGGCCCCAAATATCATAGATCTGGAGTGATTTCACTGCCCACTCAACTAGTTAAGCCGACACTATTTATTTGTTTGTATATTCATGATAAAAAAAACATTTATAATTCTATAATATGTATCCACTATCTTCAACAAACAAATCTCTCTGCGTTAACTTCAATCAATTCGAAGTTTCCAGTATCGCGTTAACTTCAAATAATACGAGATTATCATCTGTCCACACGTAATTGTCCACGTTTCATGTTCACATCGTTCTGAATTTCATATGTTTAGATTTCTTGTTTTTTTTATATATATATTTATTGTTTCACATCAAAACTATAATAAAATGGATCTTAAAATATAGAAAAATATATAGAATTATCATTTATTGTTATCAAAAAAATTGTTTTATGTCTTTCATATTATAAAAATGTAAGAAACAAATTAGGTGGAGATAATAATTATTTTATTCAGATTCTTGATTTTCTAACTCATCAACGATTTTGAATCCATTATTTACAAATTGTATGTGTTTCAATAGTCACAAGTAACTTTTTTGTAAGAAAAAGACACTATGTGACTTTGTATGTAAATAAATCACTCTTTAATAATTAGGGAAAATTTTTATTATTTAAAGAGTATAATAAAATAAACATTCTTCCCACAAAATGTTTATATTTACAAACATGACCTATATGTCCCTTTTCCTTTTCAATGTTCCCTTTATTTGTTTGGATGGTGAAAAAACTCCCTGCTTCTTTTTATTGTATTTAACTGAGAAACCCTACGAAAGTGTCTCACAATCTCGAGTCGTTGAGAAACAGAGGCAGCCATGGGAGGATTTAAGAAGAACTCTAGTTCCAAAACCCTAGCTAACTCAAAGAAGAAGAAAGGGCCTCACTTGCCCAACTCTATACTCAAGACCATTGCCAATGAGAAACGTCCCTTGAACTCAGACGAAGAAGACGATGAGATCGATTCCGATGATGAAAACGGCGGCGATTTGTATGAGTACGAAGAAGGTGTCCCTGAAGAGGAATCCAGGAAAAACAACCGCTACGACCGCGTCGATAACTACGAATACGAGCTTCCCGAGGATTTCGAGGTAATGAATTGCAAGTTTTTTTTCACTTTTAGTGATAAGAAGAGGTGATACGGTTTAGGAGCTTGATTTTAGGTTTAGGGCTTTTTTTCCTCGCGAATTTGGGGCTTCGCTATTTTCTGGAGGTTGCAGCCTCACTGATCTGATGATTTTTTGTTCAAAACTGTTCCAAGGGTAATGAGATTACTACTTTAGATCTGGTTTGGGCAATTTGTATATGCTTACCGGTAAACTGTATTTATCTCTGTGTAGGATGAAAACGTTGAGTCAGATGATGATGATGACGATGACGATGGTGGGAACAGTGACAAGGATGAAAAGGCGGAAGGCGATGATGATGGTAGACACACACGGATGTTGCAAGCTCTCACTGGAATGCCAAGTGCAGCCTTTGAAGGTACTGATAGTAAAAACTGAGAATTTCTTCTCAATTTTTTTGCTTATATCTGCTGCTTCGTTGCCTATGCTCTTTTTTTTTTTTTTTCAGGTGAGAGTAAGAGAAAACCGGTACTCGTCACCGAAGCATATCCAGAGTCTGAATTCAATCCTACCCGTGATGTTCTGGAGGGTAAAGGCCTCATCACACTTCAAGACCTTTTGGCACCTCTTGAAGGAAAAGCTGGGTATCACCAACTTAGCAAGAGGATCTCCCGGATACAGAAAGATACTCAATCTGTCGTCCATGCTCCTTTGCCAAAGCCAGAACGAGAAAGACTGGAACGGAAAGCAGTGAAAGGACTAGTTGAGAAGAAGTTTAATAAGTGGTTACATCTGGTAAAGAGGAACAGGGAGGCACCAACTGTTTACTTTAACCAAGATGTCGATGTTGGATACTCTACAGTTGGTGCAATAGCATCAGAATTTCAACCCAGGACTGAATTTGAGAAGAAAATGGCTTCTGTACTCAATGATAAGGAGGTTTTGGAGGCTCACGATGAAGATGGCGCTAGGCTTCTTGAATTGAACGAGGCAAGTTCTCTGATCTAGTTCATTATTTGCAGGCAGCTTATTTGACTGATAAATTGATCTGGCATGTCGCTGCACTGATAATAGTTTATATGAATTTCTGATGTAACTGTTTGGATTAAATTTCTTATGTGGCAGGTTTCTGTGGAAGACCACACCAAGTTCCATGACCACATTGCTAAGATGAGGAGCGTGCTTTTCCGCCATGAGCTGAAAAGTAAACGAATCAAGAAGATTAAGTCTAAAACTTATCATCGTCTTAAAAACAAAGACCTGAAGAAATCAGCAGTGGGAGCATTAATGGACCCAGAAATGGCTAAAGAAGAGGCTATGAAGCAGGAGGCTAGACGAGTCGAGGTGAGTCTAAAATTTCCTCTTCACAGTTTTTCATCAAGACACTATCTAATAAGTAATACATTGTCTTATTTGTGCATATTTTACGTGCTTATGCAGGAACGAATGACGTTAAAGCACAAAAACACAGGAAAATGGGCAAAGCGCATGATAAGCCGTGGATTGAATGTGAAATACGATGGAACTCGGGATGCTATATCTGAACAACTTCAGATCAATGCTAATTTGTCCAGAAAGATGAACTCCACAAAAGATGGAAGTAGTAGTGATGAGAGCGACTCTGAAGAAGAGTTGAATGATGGTTCTGATCAGGATACTCCTTCTAAAGTGATAGCAAAAGCAAAGGAGAAGACACTGAAAATTCTGGAAGATGATGAAGTGCCCAATTCTGGTCTTCTGTCATTACCTTTCATGGTTATTTCTTGACTTGCTTTCTCAAAACAATTTTGATTATTTTATTCTGGTTTTCGTTCATTCATGTGTTGTGTTATCTTGTTGTTGATTGGTTAGGCTCGTGCTATGAAAAGGAAAAACGAGGAAGCTAAACTTGAATTCGAGGAAGAGTGGGAGAACACTGGTGGAGCAGAAAACCCTAAAAAGTATGCTAATGTAGGTGGTAGAAGAGTATTTGGTGCAACCGCTAAAGTCGAAGCTCTAAAAGAGTCTAAAAAGGATTCAGACAACTTTTACGACAACAGTGATAGTGACAATGATATGGATGGCATAGAAGATATTGAGTTAGAGGCTTCGCCTGCTAGAAACACTGGAACCACGGAAACCGAGGTACCTTGTTATTCCTGTTTGGTTTGTCATAATGGTTCTTTCTTCTCTCCCTTTCAAATCTCTGATTACAACTTCTTTTGTTTGATTTTCTGCAGAAGTTGGATGATGTTGTTGGAAGTCCAGCATCTAAGACAACATTTGATGTTGCCTTATTTGCATCAGGCTCCTGGAAGAAGGTTTGCTTTGAAAAGAAATTAATCAGACTTCGTCTCTATTTGTATTCTTTTTTATTAACTCCTTTTTGTATGTTATTATGCAGATGACAGGCTGCAAAAACGCAGAATCCAAAAAAGCTTTAAAGACGCATGTACCCATTTCACAGGCCCAAGATAAGAAGGTTTATTTTCTTCAAATCTCAACGGAACTATACTGTTTTTCCTTTTCTTCTCCTTACATGTTTCAGCTTCCAGCTGGTTTTTTTCTTTCCTCACTTTGTGTATTTTTCTTTAAAACCATTAAAGGGATCGAGAGATGAAGAAAGTGATGATTCAGAGAGTGATGCAGAGCAAATGGTAGATGGGATTTTGACATCTGCTTCAAAGGAAACCTATGAAATTCCTTCTCAAGCAGAGCTTATAAACCGTGCTTTTGCTGGTGATGACGTCGTAGATGAATTTGAGAAGGATAAGCAAGAGGTTCTAAATCAGGAGGTTCCTGAACCCGAAAAACCGGTTCTAGTTCCTGGTTGGGGACAATGGACCAATATCCAAAACAAGAGAGGTTTACCTTCATGGATGGTTAGAGAACACGAAGATGCCAATAAAAAGAGAAAGCAAACTCTCAAAACCAGGAAAGACGCTCGTTTCAAACATGTCATCATATCAGAAAAAGTCGATAAAAAGGTCAGTGTCTCACTCGTTTAATAGCCCCAATCCCTTTGTTCATAACCATCTGATCTCAAGCTCACGTTATCTGTTTTTGACAGGCTGAGAAACTCCATACAAAGACTCTACCTTTCCCTTATACATCAAAGGAAGTTTTCGAACATAGTATGCGTATGCCTATAGGACCCGAGTTTAATCCCGCGACTATTGTTGGAGATCTAAACCGGCCTGAGGTGCCTTTTCTTAACTTTGTTAAACTCATACCCATTTCGCAAAAATGTTGCACCTTTTTTTTTATATAACTTTGTGGATATTAACCTTTGGGTGCAGGTTGTGAAGAAAACTGGGGTTATAATTAAACCGGTCAAGTTCGAGGAAGTGAATCCAAACGAGAAAGTAGATGATGAACACCCTCGACGCCATCAGAAACAAAAACCAAAAAAGGGTAATAAAGGTCAAAGCAAAGACAAGTCTAGATGAAAGACCAAAGCTTAGCTCCAAGATTTCTGCATTCTGAAACTTATTTAGACACAAATTTTGATCCCATTGGAACATTTTTGCTGTGTAGCGTGTTTTATAAAAAAGACATTTCTGTTTGTTTCAGAGCTCTTCAAATCCTTGTTCATCTCCATCTTCTTCAACCCTCTCAAACTCTTGTCTCCATTTCTCCATCTGTATGATTTTGTTAATTGCAGAAAATGACCAAGTAACGGAGATCTCATTAACTAAGAAAATGACCAAGTAATGGTGGATAGCTAATATCTTGATTGAGAGACATTATTATTACCTGATCATCTGAAAACCTGAGCTGTTGAGCGAGAAACAGGACCCTGTCATGGTTTACATGTGAATGTAATACAACGCCTAAACTCGCAGCGATCTCTTCATAGCTAACTATCTTCACCTTGAAACCGTTGCTCATGAACAGCTTCTCCATCCACTTTGTCAAATCCGACTGCGCTCATCAAGAGTATTGAAAAGATTATAAATTGAAAGATGGATACTTTGGTTTAAGGTAGAGAGTCCAAAGAGAGGTAAGAGATCAAAGTGACCTGGAGTGTGATATTTGTAGGTAGTTCTCCTATGAGATAGCATTCATTCATGGCTAAGCTACTAATTGCTGATAGAATCGCTTCGAAACTCGATTGTGACTCAAGAGGTAAGCCCTGTTATGAATAGCAAGAATCATGTCAACATAAAACATTCATGGGTAGTGGAAAGATGATGTTAACACATATTATACCTGCATTGCCCATATACTTGGCCGATTCCCGCTAAACCCTTTTGAGCGTAAACATTGCTCTATGTTTCCGGATTCCACAGGAATGTGAAAGAATATGCAACTTTTCGGAATCCTAGCTCCCACATCTGAATATCAAACATGGAACGTATAACAATCCCAAACATAACTATGGAGCATCCAAGTCCCCAGAACTTAGATACAATTATTTGTACTGATAACAAAATGGACCTTTTAAAGCAAAGAAAAGCACAAACCTTGAAGCTTGTCAGATGCTATTTCAAAAACCTTTTCTGGTGATACATCAAAGACCATAGTCGAAGTTGGCCAATTAAGCCTATAAGGTCGAGTATCCATGCCATCTGTGAACAAGACAACCTGCAAAGATGTGATATTATTGGATATAATTCTAAAGAGAATTTATTGGATAACTGTATAAGTAAAGTAACCTGCTTTAGTCCATCAATGCGTTTAGCTGTATGTAACAATTTGTCATCTATGAACTTTGTTGCAAGACAATATTGTTGTCGTTGTTCATGGATGTCCAATTCCTTGTTCGTGTAAGGAGGTAAGAAGCAAGCCGCATATGGGTCGATGAATAGAGGCTCTGTGTGCAGAAATCAGAAAGCTTTTAGCCAACTTTCTTCAAGAAACCATATGATCAAAACAATAAGGCGCTTGGTATGTGTTCGACGAAATGAGTAAGAGAAAGTGAATTGTTTGGGATAATTCACTTTCTCCCAATAATCGGATATTCCGATGGTAATCCGTTAGGAGAATCTTACAGAATTGTTTGAATAGAAAATAAGACGAGAGAGAGAGAGATTGCCTGTTCGATTGGTTTCTCGCAGACGAAGAGATGCTGAATGAATAGCTGATTGAATCAAAGGGTCATTATCTTCTCTGAGCTCTGCTCTCGCCGAACGAGTGACGGACGTCGGAATCCGACGGCGACGGAGCGCGGTGGCCGGAATGTGTAGAGGCGGAACACATAGACTTTGCATCAGGGATGATATCGCTGACTTTTGGATGATGAAGAAGACGCTAATACTTCTGACGGAAACAGAGGTTTTCAGTTTTTTTTTTATCTTAACTATTAAAAAGACTCGATCATGATTAAAAATCCAAACCGTTGTTTCTCTTCTTCATCCTATTGAAAACTTGCCAATGATGGAGCAGAGAAGCTGAAATATGAGAAACCAAATCATTCGCTAGAAAGATTTTGTCTAATGTAAATGCTTACTTTTGAAGCTATTTTCCATGGAATCTCGATAGATGTCCATTATGATTAGTATATCTGCCATAAGATCATCCTGTAATTTGTTAGGTCAGTAGCTTAAGTCTAAAATGTCTAATCTATCCTAGATGATTTAATGTTGTTTGTGTACATGTAGGTTCGCAAAACAGATTAGATTTTCCTATTCAACCAGAATACATATATCCACTGCTGCTTACAGATTCATAGAGCATAGATTAGTCTCTGTGAAACAAAGTGCTTTAAGTTTGGTATTTATTGGCTATTGGAATTGTAAGCTTTTGTATGACGCTAAATGTTTAGCTCCCTTAGACCATCTCCAATGGCCTTTCATTTTGAGGGAAAACATAAAAAAAATGAGGAAAGTTCCTCTCTAATGATCCCTCATTTTGAGGGAAAAAAATGAGTATGAATAATATCGCATCAAATTTGAGGGAATACTATTCATCCCCTCATTTTACTTTTTAGTTTTTTTTATTTACAAAATGATCTTTATAATTTAACATGTATATAGTTTATATCTAAACACAGTTTTAAATTTTTTTTATTTAATATTCAAATACAATATTATGTTTTTTTCTCTATCATGTTATGTAAATTTTTTTTATATAATAAACGTTTTAATATAAATCAAAAAATTCTCAAATTTTATAATTTCTTAAAATAATTGGGTGTAATTTGTAAACTTAGAAAATAAAGGATGTTGTTAGAAATTTAAAAATAAAGTAAGAATAGAATATACGTAGAATATTGCTTTTGAGGGGAAAAATGAGGGGAACTATTGGAGAAAAACTCAACCTCATTTTAAGTTTACTTCATTTTGAGAGCGAAAAATGAGGAAAACCATTGGAGATGCTCTTAGCCTCTAAATCTACATATTGGACCACTTGTAATGTTTTTTTTTTAATTGTATAGATATTTTAAAATATATTAATTGATATTATTCTCTTGAATATTTTTAGAAAAATATAACTAAAACTTAAATATTATTGTTATATTTTAAATGATCTTTTATTGTCTTTTTATAACAATTTTTAATTATTCAACCGCTTATTACCAATCATAACTATTTAACCGTCCGTTTTAACTCAACCGTTTATTCTTTCGGCTTTCGCCATCTCTAACCATCTTTTTAACAACTGTTAGAAATTTTTTAATCGCCTTGTTTAAATAAAGTTACCAATCAAACCCAATTAATCTTAGAATTCGAGAGTAACACCTTAGTAGATATATCGGAAACAAGTTATCAAAATCTACAAGACTTGTGTTTCCTTGGAACATCAATGTAGTAGTATCTTTTTTTTTGGGGGTCAAACAATGTAGTTAAATTCGAAATCGTGTCCAGAAGCACCAAAATAGCACTTATTTGTTCACGGATATTCACACTCTCACCTAGAATATTTTGAAAATGTAAGGGGTAGTTTCGTCCATTTCCGAATGGGACCCAATGCAACTAAATGAAGAGCGGTGAGATTTCGAACTCAAATTTGAATTTCAATCTTTGTTTGAACGCGAGAAAATAATAATTATAATAAACAGATGAATCAGACAAAATAAAGAAAAACCCTAAATCCGCTACAGACCAAAACTCCCCAATATTTTTGAAAATGTATTATCTATTGGACCGCGGGATTTTCATTTTGTAAATTTCGGAGTTTTCACTTTGCTTCTTCATTCATTTCTTGAATTCACTAAAATCTCTCCAAGGTTTGAGCTTTTACCGTCTCAAAGCTAAGGATCAACTCTCACTAGTAGCAGCAGGTACAGATCTGTTTCTTTCTCCGAGATTCACGGTTCTGTGTTCTGTAATATTGTCTGATTTCGAATTAGCTGTCTGCTTCTCCGTATGTGGTCTTTAATCCTGGTTTGACTCGAGTTTTATTCGGTGGAAAGTTCACGGCTTTATCACTAAGAATCATTTGCAAATTATTTGATTTGAAAATGTAGCTAAAGTTTATGACTTTAAGAAGAGATCTTGTGTTCTGTATTTTCGCTATTTCTCTGGAACTTGTCTGATTTCTGTATTTCCTTCGTATATGGTCTTTATTACTGGTTGCAATTATGAGATTTGAAAAATGTAGCTAAAGTGTATGACTTTCCAGAAAAAAATCTTATGTGGTTGCTGTGAATTTGTCTTGTGGTGTTTGCAGTTGGAGTAATGGGTTTGAATCTCAACCCGATTTTGCGACAAGAGCTGGCTAATCTTGACAAAGACACAGAGAGCCGTAAATCAGCAATGAAAGCTCTTAAATCTTATGTCAAGGACTTGGATTCAAAGGCTATTCCAAGTTTTCTAGCACAAATTTTCGAGACTAAAGAAACCAACTCTTTGTCTGGTGAATACACGATTTCGCTCTACGAAATCCTTGCTCGTGTTCATGGGCCGAACATTGTCCCCCAGATTGATGTAATCATGTCCACCATTGTCAAGACTTTGGCTTCAAGTGCTGGCTCTTTCCCTCTTCAACAAGCGTGTTCCAAAGTTATTCCGGCAATTGCGAGATACGGGATTGACCCGACAACCGCAGAAGACAAGAAACGATTTATCATCCACTCTTTGTGTAAGCCTCTTTCTGACTCTCTCTTGGGTTCTCAAGAGAGCCTCACTTCTGGCTCGGCATTGTGTCTCAAGGCTCTTGTGGATTGTGACAATTGGCGGTTTGCTTCGGATGAGATGGTGAACAGGGTCTGCCAAAACGTGGTAGTTGCGTTGGACTCTAACTCAAACCAAACACATCTTCAAATGGGTCTGGTTATGTCACTTGCTAAGCATAACCCTTTGATTGTTGAAGCCTATGCAAGGTTGTTGATACACACAGGATTGAGAATTCTGGGATTTGGCGTGTCGGAAGGAAACTCGCAGAAAAGGTTATCAGCAGTCCAGATGTTGAATTTCCTAATGAAGTGCTTGGACTCGAGAAGCATATACTCTGAAGTTGATTTGATAATTAAAGAAATGGAGAGGTGCCAATCTGACCAAATGGCTTATGTTAGAGGAGCTGCTTATGAAGCAATGATGACTTCGAAAAGAATAGCGGGAGAGCTCGAGTCGAAGATGGAGAAAGGTTGCCGTTCAGTTACTGCTTCGAATTTCAGTCGAAGAAACTGTCCATCTGCTGTTAATGCTCATTCTCCTGATAATTCCTTATCACCTGAATCACAGACTCTAGGAGGCTCGTTTAGCGGATATGATTCTCCGCTCGAGTCCTCACCTATTTCTCATACTTCTTGTAACTCTGAATTTGATCAGCGGAGTGTGAATCGCAAACTTTGGAGACCTAAAGGAGGAGTTGATATCTCTTTAAAGGATGGTCTTTTCTCTGGAGACACCACTGTGTCTGATTCACCTCTTGTCCCCTATGATCCTTGTGAAGATGGAGATAATGGCAGCGATGAATTCCAAGGGTTTCTAATGGGAAGTTTGAGAAACAGGCGGGTGCAACACACCACTCCTACTAGTCCACAGGTGAGAAACTTGAAGCATCATCAAATCCATCTTTATGTTGTTATTATGATTGCTAGTGTTTTTTTTTCTTAACATTTCTGACTTTTTATGAATGCAACAGAGACAGTGTTGCTCACGCATCAATGCTGAAGATTTCAACATCTTCAGCACCCCACGGAAGCTAATCAGTTCTCTTCAATATCCTGATGATCTGGACTTGGATCATTCAGACTTTCAAAGTCCTATTCGATCTCGCCAGAACACTAAACTCAGAAAGCAATTTCCAACCGTGGCGGCGGAAACAATCTCATCATCAACCGTCATATTTAGTGAAGAAACAACACCTCAAACACAGATGACAATGGGTAAGAAGAAGAAGAAGAAGAAGAAGATGAGCTATGCCAAACTCATTATTGCGATATCTTTTGTCGCGGTGGTGCTATTTACTAGTGTGATGATGTTGATGGAGTATCAAGATGATGATGTTGGCTACTACAGTGTTCCAACATGATGATCCACGTCTCTACGGTGGTTAAGTTTAATCCTAGTGTAATAGAGAGAAGGTAATTTAGTTGTCCAATTTACAAGTTGGTTGTTTGTAATGTACTTGGTACAAGATGTAGGAATCTTCTTCTTCTACTTGTTTGTTCTCATTTTGTTTCGTAATGCAAATCTGTTGAATCAAACAATGTTTTAGTTATAAATGTTTAGAAAAGTTTACGATATACGATTCTCCTGATTGCAATTTTGGCAATGAAGAGAATGAGAAAAGTGAAACTTTGTATCAACCTATCAACAACCACTCCTTGAATGTAGGAGTAAACTGGTCTTCTACGTTCATAAAGTTTCAATTATTTGACGTCATATATTAGCATGGTCCCATATCGAGCATATAGTTTCTTTCTACATATAAAATGTAAGACACAAATGTACTGATATTCAAATATCACCTCCCGCCGGAGAGTACAGAATCAACAATCGAAGATCCACCGGTAAACATGCCTGACTCACTAAGTCCATGGTGGATTCCCAACATCATCCCGCTCCCACGCAAGTCCATTGGCGACAAGTCTGGTAGTAGCACATCTCCGCTTAGATAATGTAGCACTTGCTTCATAGTTGGTCTAGCATGTGGGTCGGAGTGAGAGCATAGCAAACCTAGCTTCAAGACCATTTCGACCTCTCTTTGGTCATACTCTGTCCCTAGATTCGGATCCTTAGCATCCAAGATGTTTCCCTCTATCCAAAACCTATAAACCCAATCCGTGAGCAAGTCACACTCACCACTCTCGTTCTGAATCTCGATAGGACGTCTACCGCACGCCACTTCTAGTAGTAGCACCCCAAACGCAAAAACATCGGTAGCGGTCGTGGCCTTTCCTGTCCTGATGTGATCGGGGGCTAGGTATCCCCATGTTCCAGCGACGTGAGTGGTTTGAGGATCCGACCCGTGACTGCACAACCGAGCTAAACCGAAATCTCCGAGTCTCCCATTGTGCTCCGCGTCTAACAAGACGTTGCTGGCTTTGACGTCGCGGTGAATCACCACTTGTTCCCATTCCTCGTGAAGGAAGAATAAGGCAGATGCCACACCTTTAATGACTTTAATCCTTTGTTTCCAGTCGAGGGTTACCTCTGGACTATTGTACAAATACTTGTCTAAGCTTCCATTGGGCATGTAATCGTACACCAAAAGAAGCTCGTCTTTCCGGCGGCAATAACCCAAGAGAGGGACTAAGTTTCGATGACTCATCTGGCCGATACTCACGATCTCAGACACAAACTCTTTCAACCCTTGTCGGGATTCGTTCGACACTCTTTTCACAGCAATCTCCTTGTTCGTCTTCGGCATGAAACCTCTGTAAACGCTCCCGAACCCGCCTGATCCGAGAATGTCCTTCTTCTGGAACCCTTTGGTGGCATAGTACAAGTCCTTGAACTTCAATCGGTTCTTCCCGAACTCTGTTTCCCAACCTTCGAGCTCCTCCGCGAACTTTCTTCTCCTCCTCACTATGAAGCGCACGAGGAAGATGAGCGAGAAGATAAACAAAAGGGGAATTACCAAGAGGGAAATTAACAGCATCCTGTTCTTGTCGAATCTCATGGGCTCCAACTCCGGAAATATCGGAAGTTTTGATAAGTCCAACGGCGGAGCTTTCCCATTCACACGGAAACTCCACCCGAGAACATAATGTTCCGACACAACATTACCGGTCGCTGACGAGAAACCAACGAACATATCTTGCAATAGAACAAAAGATAGATCTCTGACAATAGAAACAAGCGGTTTTCTAGGTTTTTCCTGGTTGAAAGGAGCCATCGTTACATCGATTTGATGTGTAAGCCCATCGTAATCGACCCAAACCTGCATCCGCTTACCACTGATCAAAGTCAGATTCTTAAACTGATCTTTTTCGTCCCAGTACCCAGCCGGCGAACTTTTCACTGACGTCAAGCTATTGATATCGATTCCGACATGGTTATCGTCCGTATCATTGAACTCGGGATTCCGAAGCGTGTCAAATTCGACAGAGAACACATGATTTGTTTCATTACCGTTGTTTGTGATGTTGAAGAGACCGAGGTATCGGGTGAGACTGGCGAATGGGAGGCTTGCGTTAGGAGCGACGACAAAGGCCATGCCGTGGCCGCTAAGTATCGGGATCTGAGAGTGGATAGCGAAGACAAATGTTGTGGAGAAGGAAAAGACGGTGCCGTTTGGAGAATCTTTGAACCGGATTGGTAGGGTATAGAAGGCGTGGCCAGTTTCACGCACGGTTGTGTCGGTTAGCTTTAAGAGTCCGCTGGGTGTGACGGTGGCCATCCCTTGAAGGTATATGTCAGTCAGTGGGCGATGGAAGCCATTGTAAGTGAAGTTGATAATTTGGGAAGAGGATTGTAGGAATTGATACAGTATGCTCAAGAAGAAGACGATGGTGAGGAGCTTCACGACCATGGCTCTCTATTTCTTTTCCTTTTTGGCTTTGGCTTACATCTTTGAGTTATGAGAAACCAAGAAAATTTATGGTGTGATAGAAAAGTCGTATTTTTTTCTCGTCAAGGGAAAAGTCGTCACCATAAGTCTAACTCGTTCTAGAATCCATAAGACTTCTATGCTTGACCTCCGAGATCAAATCGAGTTGGTTAATTCAACGATATATTTTCGGCGATTACTTGGTTTTAGAGATCAATATTAAGCACTTAACTTTTGAGCAATCCAACTTTAACTCTCAGAAAAATTGCTAGAGAAGCTCTTAATTTTCCAGGTGTTAGCAAAATACATACAAACCTGGAAAGTTTATCCAACACAGACCTCTTGTCTTGGTATCTGTAAACGACTCGGTAATGAATCGATAGCGAGCATGAGCTAATCGCATTTGGATTGGACCGGGAAAGCTTCCCCATCAAGCGCAAGCTCGACTTGGCTTTGATTGGACAGTAATGGAACTGTTTGTGTTTATCTCATGGAATCAACAGGTTTGTAGTCATGTTGTCTTCTGCGGCGGCACCTGAACTGATGTTTACTCTCTGAGAATTTCGTATCACCAGACATCTCCATTGTTGAATCTGTATATCCAAAACAAATCACCAATCACTAAGCAAATCAATACACCAAGAAGATACAAATACATTTCAGACAAAAAACTAACATGACAACCCAATTCCACAATGTAGCTTATTTATAGTCTAAAGGACTCAGCAAGCTTTGTGTGTTTGGCTCGAAAATAGAATGATATTCCACCATTTTTATCATTCTCTAACCCAAATTTGACAACTTTCTGACGTTTCCTATGTTTTGCAGCATCCATGCCAGAGGCAGGACCATAGAGAAACAGAGCAAATCAGAGTTATGGATCAGAAGTGGCAAATAACACCAAAATTTCCATCTTTGGTATCAATCTATATCATATCTAACTAATGGTCATCATCAATCCCCAAATCTTCATAGCATTTGAAGAAGATTCACAATTGATGATACTTCCAAAAACCATAAATCTCAAGTCAAGATCGAACACAATTCCTAAAAGTCTCGAACTTACCTCCCCAAAACAATGGCTTCACATCTTCTTCTTCATCGTCGAATTCATCACCATAACCAAACTCAGCATCTCCTCTATACCCAGGCTCACTCCCATACCCAGATTCGTTACCCATTGGGTCGATTCCAACGGCGAATCCAAATCCGGAGGCTTCCTTCTCTCCGCCGGAATCCCGCCGCTCTCTACGCGAATTCCGCGCCTCGCTCACATCGGAAGCCCAATTCGCTTCGCTGAACAGCTCACCACTCGAATCTGTACCGACGGCGAACGGAAAATCCGAGCAGGTCCCATGAGCTCCGATGGAGCAGCATCTCCGAGTCCCACTCCGATCACTACTCCGACCAGAAACCGATCTCGAATTGCGACGCCGCCGCTTTCTCGCTACTAACCGGAAACTTCCCTTATTGTTGTAATTCGAAGCTGATAACTTGCCTCCATTGTTGTTGTCGTCGTCGGCGAGAGAGAGACGGCTCATAGCTTCGATGGAGAAAGAAGTGGAGCGATCGGAGAAGCAAGGGCGCTTGGTCGAAATGGAGCCGTAAGGTTTCTGTGACTGCGACTGCTCAGATGAGTCTAGGGTCTTGGAGCGGTGAAATGGCCGCCATGAGAGGAGCTGTAATGTGCAAGATTCAATTGAACTTCGTGACGATTCCAGATGTTTCTGAGACATTGTTAAAGCTGACAGCTTTCCAGATCACACAAACTGAAAAAAAAACTTTCTTAACCCTTTGGGCAATCTGATTTTGGGAATGGATCGGTGTTTTTTTTGTTTTCAGGTTCTTGTAGAAAATCGAATGGAGTCGCTCTTTTGGGTTTAAGAGCATGATTTGCTTTTGTAATTGAGCAAACTAGAAGTAACTGGGCAGAGGCAGACTATATATATTTTTATTCTTCCAGTTTTTGTCTATTACAAAAAAAAAATTGCCTCGACAATTATTTTTTTTTATAAATAGTTTTGGCTAAAAACATAACAGTTAAGAAACTCATTTTTTACTAAAAAAATATCATTTAATATATAAATTAAAAATAATCCAGTCAATTATAAAAAAAACTGCAGAATATTATTGGCCACACAGTATTCGTTAAAGGTAAAAGTTGCATAGAAACATAAAAACAACTTATATTGTGAAACAAAAAAAAATCTCTAAAACTACTTATAAAAAGAAACGGAATGAATACTAAAATATAACACTTCCAAATTGTATTATAATAACATTTTCTCGGTTAAAAAATAATTTTATCTCTTATTAATTTCTGTATTGTACACCGCTTAGACGCACAATACTATATAAATATATGATTAGAAAATCTACACATATACAATACATAAAAAAATTACTTATTTTTACATTTTTAAAAAAATGTTAAAACATAATATATGTATTGCCGATGCAAAAAAAAAAAAAAAAAAAAAAAAAAA